>JAOWBB010006749.1:0-18792 GCA_028565995.1 Ricinus marginatus
TTGGATTATTTTTCATGTGACGCGTGTAAACTTATTAAAAAATGAATTTTCGGAAAATTTTTTTAACAAACTACTTCTCATTCGCCTGTAATGATCTCCATAAAGATCGACGCCTTTTAGCTACATTAAAGCCTTTTGAGTGCTCTTAATCGATTCCCCTCCAAGAGATATGTTTTTTAACGTTCGCATTTTAAACTCCAGCTAGATCATTATTTTGGTATCGTCTAGCAGAAAAAGTAAAATTAAACTTACGGCAGGGAATGAGATATTGCCGGAGCGAAAAATGAGCATCATTTAAAATTTTCCGAAGTTTCCGGTGACATTTGCTCGTTTTTTAAGGGCGCGAACAGGAGCTTCGGAAAGATGGGATTCCCTTCTTTGAGTCGGGCAAGTGAAATTATTCGTAAGATTTTCCGGATGGGAAGCTCTGCTGAAATCTACCGAAAGAAAAGATGAAAACTTTCGAGGACGTGAAGTGAAAATGAATTCGAAATAAGGCGAACCTCTTGTCGAGGGCAAACTTGTGGAGGCCTTAGATTTTTTACCTGTTCTTCTTCATATTCGGGACGTCGGAGCAAAAAATTTTTTCCTCACTTTACAGCCAGATTTATGGATCTCAAGCAAGGTCTCCCAAATCGACTTCTCGACGGATGCGTCTTCTCTCAGGAAGATTCCTTATAAATATATTGTGAGAAAGCGATCTGCGTTAGAAGTCTTCGCCCGGCTAGGCCGAAAGCGTTCGCGACATCCGCAGTTTTCACGTCCACCTCGCCCAGTGCAGGACCATAAAATTACAGAGGCAACTTTTAATAAGATGCCAGTAAATCTGTCTTCACCGAAGCGCAGAATGAGAATAAAGATCTGGCTCTGGCCGCGGTCAAAACTTTTACCAAGATATGGTAATTGTCATCCCGAGAACGGCAAAATATTTTGAGATTCCGCGTCGAAGAAAACCGCCATTCTGGGTAAGCAGACTTGATCCTGCGGGTCTTTGGATGACCATTATTGCCTCTCCTTTTTATGTACACAATCTTCAACACTTAAAAGGCAACGTCAAACATGGGTAAACAATTTTTCGAGTAAATTTTTTTCCGACCGCGTCATGAGGCGTTCCAGAGTGGCTTTCGGTTTTACGATGGAATATCCGAAAAGCACATTTTCGCCGGAGTTCTCCCGAGCCAGCATCTGTGAAATGAACTTCGTTGTTTTAGGTCTACAGTCAATATGGACATCTTTGCTCAGTGTTAAACGGCACTTTCGAAAAGCAGCGGCAAATTACTTTTGTAATTTTTTTGGAAAGAGTCGCATATGAAAAACTTGACTTCTCTTCACGCGACTTGTTAAAGTAAGAAACCTGTGCGCAAGGACACGCGATACCTCGACACACAGAGAAGAGCCGAGTCGCGGAATCTGCCTTGACCTGCTACGCTTACTGTAAGTTGTGCGGAGCTTGAATTTGACGTTCGAAAAAGGAAGTACAACGCGGGGTGAACCTTCTGTGCGCATTCTTTTCTTCGCAAAATAATGGAATTCTCGATTTCACATCGTGGTCCGTCTGCAGCTCGTGGATCCAAGTTTCTCCGGTGACGGGCCTCGTTTCCGCGAGTGGACTTGCGACTCAGAAACGAAGGGAGACTTTGCTGCGGTGCAGTTTTCCAGTCCGAGACGATGCGCAAGATGCAGAGGATGGAAGAACAGGGGAATCCGATCGGATTGGAAAGCAGCGAGGACCGGAAGGAATTTCCAGGGACAAAGAAAACGACTGGAGCCCATTTCCCCATCTCGGTTTCCGTGAGCGCCATCCTTATGGAAGGTTCCGCTGCCTCTCGATGAATACGGAACCTTTCTGCCCGATTGCGAGAGCGCTCGACTATAAATTCCGTTTGGAAATCGATTAATTCCAATGGAAGGGATGTAAATTGAGATTAATGGTTGTTGCCTCCGAAGACAGAGGGAAAAATTGAATACTGAGGGCATTCCCCGAGGCGATGCCGATATTTGCCGTCCTTAAGGGCCGTTGACATTTCCGAAAGAAAATTTTTTGAAAAATTTCGGTCGAGCCTACGCTTCCTTGGACGAGAAAAGTGGCGAAAAGCCTTATCCCCGTCATATCGTGACCGACAGACGCTCCACGCGAGGAGCGGAAAACTGTTAAAGTGGCACATCAGTGCTGAAGCCACGACATTCCTCCCGAGGCGTTGCATCTTCCATAGGCTTTATCTAATCGGGTCGTATTTCCAGAACCCCCATCATGTCTTATATCAGTTCTGACACTTTAATCTTTTTCTCTTATTTACTTAACCGAAATTTTTCATTCGAAAAATGTTCTCTTTCCGCCTCCGGTCGCCGCCGGTTCGACCTCCTGGCAGTCTCCATCCGACAGCTTTTTCCTTTCTCACTGCCGGGAAACCCTCGTCTTCGGTCACGTCGAGAAAGGAACGTGGCCGCCGGTATCGATCGAGTGCATCCGAAGCGAAGGAATCCGACGGCAGAAGAGCCCGCTAACGAGGGACGCGGGCGCCGCGGGAGCAAAGTTGTAAAGGACCGGCAGCACCGAGCGAACGCTTTGGGCCCGTTCGGCGTTGCGCAGTGCGATTCGCGCATGCGCAGCGAAAATTGCGAGTTTTCCGCGGATCAATAAGCGGTGCGAGGAAAGGCGAATTTCGCGGCGTTGGCCGGGAGTCGGGGCCGTGGTTTTCAAATGGAAAAATCCCCTTTAGCCCCATCCCCGAACGTTTTATTGCAAATATTCGTACGCACGGCTCGGTGCGACCTTCGCCGCCTGCCTGCTGATCCCTTCGTCATCCCCCGCGTCCGCCTCGGGAGGGCTTCGAATTAGGCCCAAAATTTGCGCTGTCGGACGAAGAACCGCTCCCCGTCAGCTCTCCCGAGCTTCCCGCGGGACGACGTTCGCAGACGGAATATTAACCTCTCCATTAAGCTATGCAATCAAACTTTTCCACATTTATTGCATTCGCTCCCGTTATGATTGTTTGCTGTCGTAACAGGGCGTACTTTTTATAAGAACTTGCAGCGACGTCTCGATTCGCGGTTTCCTTTCCGCTTAAATTTCAGGTCTTCCATGCGAGGACATTTCGAATCGGCCCCGCCTCACGTTCCGATGCACTCGTATTCCGAGGACCTGAACCTGGACGCCGTGACGGTGGACCGTTGAGTCCTTTTCGATCCGAAAAGATCGAAACTCGCACTCCAGGTTTCCGTTCGGCTAAATGCCTGGAGATTCTGACCTACTCCACCAAATCGAAGGAGTTAGCGTAATCCGATTCCCGACGTTTTTACCCGTTTTTTTCCTTCGTCCCGGAGGAATTCCAATTTTCGTTTTCCTTTTCTTTAATGCTCCCAAGGTTTAGATTAGAGGTGTCGGAAATGGGCGATTTCGATTTCATATCCGTTGGAGAATTTTCTTCGTGGCCGACATCGTTCGCGGATGTCCGAGATTCAAATGCGCTGCCGGAGTTCACGGAAGGTTTAATTAACACACGGCCTCGCTGGGAACAAACCATCCGAAATCATCGTGTCGATGGCTGTTCGGAATCGGAAAGTCTTAGCGAGTATTACCCGAGGGGAATGAATCGACGGCAGATCGTGCTCTTCTCCACGAGGAGAAGAAAAGAAACCGAGAGGATAACGTTTCGCCCCATCGGCGACCGAGAACGGATCATCTTTCGTGGCATTAGATCGAGAAATGATGGAAGAGTAGCATGCATCCGAGACGCCTTGTCACGTCTCCGTAGACGTTCAAAGAAAGAGACCAAGAACGTCGCTCTCCTTAAGAGACAATTTCATAATGTCGAAAGAAAAAAAGATGAAACTGCTCATATCATTTCTGAAAATACTTTTGAGGAAGATGCCCAAATGGAATGAAATATGTATATAGAGTGAAAAACATTTGAGACCGGATTTTTATTGTGGCCCGGGCATCTTTTAAATGAAGCCTTTACAGCACGAGAGTCTCGAGATCTTCGCTTACGGTAGATGATCGGGAAAAATTTCGAGTAGACGTTTAAATACTGACGGAAGGATACCGAAATTTTGCCGTAAACCGAAATTTAGCTCAAAATTTCAATCCCGTTGATTGACAAGCATTTAACTGCTGCATCTCGACGCACCGGGACCGTTCTGAGGGATGGAAACGAGTGCCGCAGCCTGAGAGCAGCTCCTTCGATATTCCATGATGTCTCTCCAGCCAAGGGTGCCTTTTACCAGAAGAGAAACGTTTTCCAGATTCCATGAACTTTTTTTGCTCATATATAAATTCGAACACGAAACTTATTGCCAAAAGCGTCGAGAAACTCGCTCGTACCTGTTTTGATGTTTTGAAACACAGTTGCACCGCAGGCGGTACCTTTTTCCATAGTTTTGAATAATAAGTAAACACTTCAAATTTTGCAGAATTCCGATACAACTCTCATCGTATTTTCAATTTGTATCTCATTCATTAAGAGTAACGTCATTGTCGACGCAGAAAAAAGCCCGGGAAACGCTGTTGGGCCATAAAACCATAGCGCAATAAAATAAATCCGAATATAACGAAAATATAACCGCGACTTTAAAGAATTTTATGAATTAATAATTGGCCATAATCGTAAGTCGTGGAAAAGTACAGAGAGAATAAAACAGTTCCCAAGTATATGTGAAATTTCAAATTTTAGCAAATTGTAATTAATTAATCGCATTTGAAATAGAGATAAGAATATATTAAGTTCTAAAAGTTATATTTAATTTCATTAAACTTGTAAAACTAAATAATAAATCGCAAAAAGCTGAGGTGAAAAAATTAATATTATTTAATTTATCATGAGTTTACTTAACCTATATAGCAAATCGCACCTTCAATGTTTTGCTCTACAAGACGCAACGCATGCAGGTTCTTGGGTTAACATTTAAACTGCGGCATGTCAAGACACTGTCTCCGTTACAGTTGCGTAGCATCCCGTTCCCTGATCTTTCATGTATTGCCAAACGCATTCCTTAACTAACTTATTAGTCTTTTAGATTGTAACTAGGTGTGACAAGTTGTCCGAAGTTATCTGAGGTGACACGATTTCGGTATTCCAGTGATCCTTAATACAGTCCATATTTTCTTCATGGAAACGTTTTCCTTGCTTGGGGAAAAAAAGGAAATTCTTAAAATAACGCTGCCGTTTCAGTCTAAATAACCATTTTGAAAAAAATTTTCTGCTGCAGAAACTCCTTTCATTACAGAGAAAAATCTTGCAGAAAAACTGATTTCCCTGTTCGACGTTTCTTCCCGATTTTCCTCTCGGTTCATGAGATTAATCGATGCACGATTTTGCCATCATCTTTAACGATTCCGTACATAACGTTCGCGGCTGTGAAACAAGTCTAAATTGTATGGCGACTGTGATCGAATTGCCTTTCGAACAGAAGCACAAATACTGCCTTTCGCTTGTTGATTTAAAGTTTCATAAATCGGTCCTTTAGTTTCCTTCTTTTTAAAAACCGACACGCTTAAAAGAGCCTCCTCTCTTTTAATTAATATTCCTTCGATCCTTTCTACGTATAAGGTTCAATTTTCCGATCTTCATAGTCGAAAATTAAAAGCAAAACATCCCTTTGTCCACATAATAACTACAGACTCCCAACAAATTTTAGAAATATCAAACGCCGAAACAGGTTTCAGGCCGCGAAAAGTGATCGATACTTATGGAAAGACCTAAGCACTTTTGCTTTCGAAAACATATAGTTGATACCTGCAAGTACATAACTGGATTTTTGCAAATATTATGAAAAACTCTGTGCAAAAATATTCATGCGAATACATGCTCTGACTATCCTCGCATTTCAGTGAAGCCAGCGGGATTAAATTAAGTGACATGTGAATCGTTTTTCCTGTCTGAAAATGGTGAGCTTTGGTTATTAAAATAATCTTTCATATAATTTAAAAATATATATATATATGTATAGTCGCCCATGCTAGCCAAGAAATTCAGATTTATCGAAAACGAAACCGAAGGCTTTCTTCAACATATTTACGTTCAGCAATTAATTTCAAAATATTTTATAAATCTTATATCCGAATCCATTATGATTGATTGCACAACGTGCGACGGCTTTTATTACCGGTGAGTCAATCGAAAACCTGGCTTAATAAGGTACGAAAACGAAGTTTACATTCCGAAAGTTTGTTGCTGCAGGATCGCGGGACATTTCCGAAATTTGACATAATTCTTCTCATTTTGTCGCCCACAATCACGAATTAAATGAAAAACTGACGCATTTGCCTACGTCAAATGCTTATTTTGAATGTTTCAGATCGTTAAAGTTCCAGTTCTTCTCCTTGTTGCGTTTTCGATTCAGTTCAGTGCCGTCTACAGCTTGCTGTCGAGCTACGACTTCTCTCGTTTCGTATCCGATACAAAGGCCGAGTTAGCTAGGAGCCTGTTTAGAAAACGGCTCGCGAAAAGAGGTTGGTTTTCCTCTCCAGGGAAAGACACGGTCGACATTTTCAATGTTCGGATCGCAGGGCACTTTCCGCAACGTGGAACAAGAACAGTTCTTAAATTTTAAAAGCATCACTCTGCTGGCTGCGACGTCTCTTTTCAACCGAGTTAAGGGGACGGGGATTTCTGAAATGTTTTGCGCGATCGGACAAGGAGCAGCTTCCGGAAGGAATTGCTGCTGCACGTAGCGAATTGGTGTTTAGATTCCCTTAACAACGAGAAAAATGTCGCGGCAACGTAAATCTTAAGCATATCGTTTTCTCTGCAGCTCACTTAATCCGAAATATCTTCTGCTTGTCACGTTCTGCTTCACTTTTTGCCCCTTTCTCAATCGGGTTTCTGTTTTCCCCATTTACTGTACCTTCTTCTCGTCCGACTGGAAGACCTTCCCATTGCCCATTTAAATTTAGGACGATATTTTTCAGACGTATGCACTCTCTATTTATATTTAAAGTTATATCCGGCGAGTGGTTGACGTCTCCTTCTCAGGACGATTTTTCTTCGGCTTAAGAATAAGACACCGGTGACCCTCCGGTCTACCGAAATATCCAATCTTCCAGTTCCGCAGATAGCTTCGAGATCCTTCCATTAAACCCCTTTCCTTTTCGGGATATTCATTTTATCAATCGCGACAGCATTTCCCATTAAACGCCAGTTAAATAAATAAAAACAATCGATACCATTTGCCGTTCTCCGTCTCTAAAGAAGAACGGCGTAAATGTCTTCAGGACAAAATTCAGCGACTTTTTTGATTTTCAAATCGGGAGGTCATGGCCCGAAAATAATTTTGACTTTTTCAGATGCAACGAAAGTAAATGTTACGCTGAAGACGGAGTCGGAAATGAAGATTTCTTATGCCGAGGAACTCGGAGGCCTTTTCCGAAGCTCCGATGAAAATTTCATTCTCAACGGCTCCCGAATACTTCAGCTTCGGCGGCAAAACCCTCAGGACGGATCCGACGGTGCATACTACGTGACCACAGTGAACCATTTGGGAATCGAAAAGGGAGCGATTTTCTTCAAGGTATTAATTAAAAATTGTTACTTTTGGATCAAGACACGTCAAAAAAGGCTCCTCTCCCAGCAAATCTTCAAAAATTGCGGACTTCTGGAGTGTTCCTCTGTGCGGAATAGAAGAATCCCCCGGTCCGATAACCGCCGGATATAAACGAATAAGTTTTAAAATGAATCTAGCTTGTCGCACAATGAACAAAACGACATGAAAAGCATTTTGAATAAAATGAGCCCGCAACATAATTAGAACTCAGATTCCCGGGGTACAATGATTAAAGGCAAAACTCTTTCAGTAAGTCTGCGCATTCGTTTTAGCCGATGCGAAGCAAATCCAGTGCCGGTGAAGCTGTTTGCAGTTGTAAAAGAAAATTTTCGTTCTAACCGACAGAGGAAAAATCCAAAATGTGAAACGTTCATGACAAAAGGCGCGTGGAAAAAGAATCTGAAAGGTTATCTGCAATATGGCGAGGTTGCTCGTTTAAAGGCGAGAAGATTTTTCCGGGTGCCGCCACGGGGGGGTCTTCGTGATTCCCACGATTCCAGACCTGCCACCCGAGATCCAGTGACGAGCCGGAAGATCTGTACCGGCAGTTCAATCCGACTTTTCTTTTGGTTTTTTCCGATTTTCCTTCGAGGCAAAACAACTTGGAAAAATTCGTCCGATCTGCGCTATCTCTATTAGCTTAAGTCAATCACTTTGCATGTTTGCTTCAATGTTACCCTATTTGAAATACGTATGCACTGCCGTACTAATAAATCTCTCAAAAACAATGTTTTTACATTCATCAATATTCATACTTCATAATCCAGTTTCACATTTGCGGCATTCTCCCAGTATTTTTACTAATATGGAAATTTTGCACCTTGGTCAGCGTCTGCGCACGTTATTTGGATATTCTCTTCATCGTATCCGTTTTATTATGATCCGAAGAACGTTACGTGGTTTGTCTTTAAAATCGATTTCGGCAACGCCTACCTCATTAATATTTAACAAAAGCAACCCCGGCAATAACAATTTGTAAATTTCGCTGGAGCGGAAAAGCTTTGGAAACCTAAAAATTTCAATTGCTCGTCTTCGCAAAATATTCAAATTTGTAACAATCCGAGAGAATTTTGGAAACGCTGACGGCTGCAAATTTCGGAACCCATCGGATCGTCCTTAGATAATGTTGTCATAATTCTTGGACCTGTCGAAGGAACTCAACCGTCTGCATCATTTCTGTTGCATCTTCGACCGCGCCTCTTTACTAAACGAGACCTTTCCGCTTTTTCCAGCAAACCGATTGGAAAAATATTTTCTTCCTCGTCGTCTGCTACCGCGAAGCCTACTGTCGGGTTCTCATGTCTCACTCCGCATCGGGAACCGCATACCAGCAAAAAATCGGCACCCAAACGGCCCCGGCCGCCGCCGAGTTCTTCGTCGACGAGGACGAACTGTTCCTTATCATCGTCACGGATCCCTGCAAAATATACAGGTAAGTCATCCGGGACCTCAAGGCCCCGAGAAGCGCGAACGTTTGCTCCGACTTCGAGAGCCGTCCGTCGAGCTTTCGCGAGTGACCCCTACTCAGGTTTTCACGGGACGTGCAAATAAATCCAGAGCCGAATAGTTTAGGAAAAGTGAAATCTGCTGTCTGTTCGATTGCCGGAACCGCCAACTCGAAGCCGCTTCGATTAATCGATTTGACTTTCGACCGGGCGCTGATAAACGTCGAACGGTAAGCGAAATTGCGCCCAAAAATGAAACTTAAAGAGATGCTGCCGCCTTTGCGAGGCGAGGGCGAACGCATTATTTTCCTGACGGAGCATGATTTCCGTTTTGTAACGCAATATCGAGATGTAATTTAAAATGCGGATCTATTTGATGGGAAAGCTCGCTGTTTGGAAAGAACAAGTCCGAATTGTCGAAAATAACTCTGAGTTAGATGCAAACTAAGAGGAAGAATTTTAAAAATTTATAGCTGCACAAATGATGGAGTCATTCCCTTGCTCTTATTGTTACTACTTATAAAGAATCCCCGAGTGGCAATGCTTTAATAAAAAGATCTATAGTTGGATTGTTTACGAATACAGCATTTATTATTTTATAACTGCACGTTTTTATTTTTCTTGAAGCTATTCAAAAATTCCGTTTTATTTCCACTGCGGAACTTCATATTTTTCATGAAATTTCCCAAAATTTTTTAAATTTGATTCAGGATCTTTCTTCTTTATTTTTTGTTCCTTTTAATTCCGCACATTTTCCATTAATAATCAATCTCAACGCAAACATAATTCTTTAACTTTAAAAAGGAACTAAATCTCTCCTTTAAGTTCTTTTCAAGCTCAAGTGGAAGGGAATCTCAGCTTCCGATAAGATTGCTGCTTCGCCGACGTCGGTCACAGAAGAATTTGCGTCGTGCTGCAGCAGTTGTGCGACATCTTGTAAATTTCAACCTGAAACGTTCACTTCCATGGAGAGGAAAAGGCTTAAAAGCAAATTTTTGGCATTCTCAAGGAGTTTTTCAAATTACTTCCGACCTGTTGAGAATTAACCGAAATTCATGAAAGCTTTTTTCATGCAAAGTCCCAGTTCATTACCTTAAAGGGAGGAAAAATGTTTTTGTTAAGTGAGCGCCGAATGAGGGAGCAAAAAATTAATTCGAACGTGCGTGTACATCAGATACAGGGCAATCTGATGGAAAAATAAGCATTCACATTTCCATATTGCTCTGCGAGATGCCTTTTGCCGGGGCCCATGCAAGCGGACTGCACCGGAGATGAAAGCGGGCAACCGTGAAAGGCGAAGCGACGGCGTCGGCAGGAAAGATTTCGGCTGTCGTACGTCAGGCGAAGACCGCAAAATTCGCCGCCTCCGACGGCCGTCGAAGAATGCGCATTCGGTCGCATAAACACCGCCAGGTTTCCGACTCGCGAATGCTTTTCCCCTTCGATACCTTGCGCGAAAGGAGATGCCTTTTTCTGTCGCGTCGGTCGCTCTCTCGCGTTGCGCTGCCCTTTGATGAACCAACCTTTGGTAGCGGATCGTCCCACTGTCTGCGCGCACAAAAGGTCATCGATCGAAACCGCGAGTAAATGAAAAGACAAAATGGTTTTGCCTCCAGCACTGCAGACCCTCGAAGTTTCTCCGGCGAGCATCCCGATGCTTCCTACGTGCGAATTACTCTTTAATTGCGAAACAATCGGAATGAGAGCAGTGGTCGTGAAATGTTGGAGAGGTGGCGAAGGTAAAATCTGCTGAAAAAGTTTCCGAATCCGACGTCTTTGTTTTGTGTGCACGGCGACATAAAGACTCCGGAAAATTTTTTCACCTTCACCATTTTAATTGATTTTTACCTAAGGATTATCATATTAATCACAATTCCGTTAATGATATATATATATATATACGTACGTAAAGTGTAATACGTATAACGATCTGACTTCATCGCTTGAGGAGCCTTCGTCTCCTTCGCCCAGGCGAACATTTCGGCGGAGGCTCACGTAGACGGTGCATTTTCTCGTGTTTCTCCACTTTCTGAGGTAAACTAATGCGTCGAGAATATTGGGAGATAAAATGTCTTTTACGATGGCATTTAATAATATAAAGGCTTGCGGGCATGGGAAGAAGATATGTGACACTTACAGAGTTAAGAGAGGTTTGACAGTTACGGCGATGGATACCGCGGAAAATGCTTGGACAGGGGCGATCACGGGAAAATCAATAAAAACCTGACAGAAATTCGGATCCAAGTAAATGTAAGTTTCATTTATTGTCAATTCGTTCAAGTTTTTCCCGGGTAAATGTGCGAACACGCTCGGGGCCCATCATACAAGGGCCAAAGGGATGAAAGACGGCAGAAAAGGCAGCACGGACTTGCCCCGTGTAGCATTCGAATAGTGAAATGCCTTTAACAGCTTTTTCTCTATTAATTTCATTATTTTCTTTCTGGTGTCACGAAACATTCAATTTAAAACATTCGTTGCAATCAATTTAATGCAGATTTTTTTTTTTTTTTTTTTTTTTTTTTTTTTTTTTTTTTTTTTTACTGCGGGGGAACGAATTTTCGGACGTGAAAACGTTGGCGTCAAATTTCCAGATTCTGCTCCGATTTGACGTTCTCGGCAGGGCATTTTCGAAAACGCCTTTGCATAAACGAAACCGAAGAAAGGATTTAGGGGACTTTTCCCGACGACGCACAAAGGAGCCGCTCCATCAGAGTGAAAAGAAAAACCGGGAAAACAGTCTCTGTTGCAACTCCCGGGTGCGGAAAATCTGTCCCGGCGCAATTTTCCGTTTGTCATTATTTGCCGTCTCTTACGGCAAACGGCGGAAGAGAAAAGTGATTTATTGCGGTTGGTAACACCAACTTGCCATGGCACCGAGGGCTCGGAAAGCGAATGCGCCTCGTCCAAACGTTCATGGCGTACGGAAATCTTTTCCAGATTTTCGTGACATATTTTATCAAGATAAAAACGGTTGCCAATGAACTGGCGACGATTACCCGCGGGTTTATGGTTTCTGTGACCTGTTCGACCATTCGCTCGTGAGCGCCGACGTTTCCCTTTGGCATTAAAATTAACAAATTATTTTAAAAAAATATTTTTCCAACTTAAACGAAGAACGTTTTAATTAAGAGCACAGAAATTTTTAAATCAAGTTGCAGAACCGGAGGAAAACCAATTGTTTTGCCGCAGTTGCACGGTTAGCGAACCGGGGCATCGAAACCGATGAGGTTTTATGGTTTTTTAAGGTTCGCGGTTTACTTTTTCCTTTGCTGATTGCCGTCACACTCTTAACAACGAAACTTCACTGCCATCTCCGTTTCCCGGTACAATTCCGCTTTTCCTTGACGCGCTCCGCCGGGTTTTGGGGAACGTGAACGTTGTACATGGCGAACGCGTTTCGAGAGCATTATTTCCCTTAAAAAGGCACGCTGCTGTCGTGGCCCCGCGAAGCGCTCCGAAACGATTCGGACTTCTGCGGAGCGGAGACGTAGCGCCGCAGTGCTGACGTTTCTATTTGGTGGTCTGAATCGAATTAAAGAGCTACCAGGTATAAAAGAGGAACGGGAGACCACCTTGGGGCGAAATTTCCAAATTAGTTTAACTTTATTAGAATTTCATAATTTCGCCGTTCGAATATTTAAAATAGACCGAAATATCGCATAATTTCTTATGATGAATAAATTTGGGTTGGACATGAAAATCCATTTTAAACCCAGATTTGATTATCGGCAATTCGACGGTTCTCTTTAGGTTTGGCTTCATTATTTTATATCATTCCCCGTCCATTAGTAAAAGCGGAAAATAATGTTTATCGTTAACCATATTTCTCGCTCTGCAGATGGACTGGGGCATATTTCGATGAATACGACGAACTCAGTACTTCCGGTGCCAGGGGGGTAGCCGTGCTGAAGAACGAAGGCAGCGTAATTATCGTGGTGGTACAAAATTTATGGGACAGAAAGGTGAGGAAAGCTTGTGAACGGTTTGAGGCTGTATGTTACAAGAACTTCATTTCATCGCCCGTGTGCCGCAGGTTTACTCTAAAGTTTTCGTGAGAAGAAGCAAGAAAATAGAACTGGTGCAACTGCTGGACACCAACCAAGCCTTGGATGTGTTGCCGTACACGCTTGTTACGGATGATGACGTTCTGCAATTTGTGTTCATCCTGAACGACAGGGAATCTAGCAGTGTTTTCTGGTGGAACGGGAGAGAGTTTTCTTTGTGGAAATCCCTCTACGACGTCACTGGACCTGGTCTGCTGCACGTGGACAAAGTGGCATCGGAGCTTTTCTTTTTCTTCGCTCATCAGGTTCAATTCAAATTAAATTGCCATTCATACATTTACATATATTTTATACATGGCCACGGTGTAATTTCAAATTATATTCGTTCTAAATCGCATCTCCGGATTCATCCTTCACAGGTTTTAAACCATTCGCGAAGGAGAATTAAGGAAACATTAACAAATTATATAAGAAACTAAGGAGTCCGTGTTGAAAAGTGTGTTTGGACTTTATTTCAGAAGCAACTGAGAGTGTACCACCTCACGGAAACCTCTTTCGATCTCTTGCAAATCCTGGTGCTTGACAGGGACATAATGAGTCTGGACTTCAGGAAGCAGCCAAATTTTGGACCGACGCTGATTCTCCTCATGGGCTCCGCTTACGATCCTTTTCTGACGGTTAGACTCATCACCATCGATGTCAATTTCCTACCGGTTTCAGGTAATCCCGCCGAAAACGATCGCTTCTTGGCTTCAGCAAAAGTTTGTCCTCCGAATCCTGAAGTTGTATTCCTAGGGGAGCCAAATTGACGATTTTAAATTTGCGTGCCCCTCATTAGAGTACTTTCGCATTCGTAACCCGCCACCTTTTCGAACGTAATTCGAAAAGTTTCAGACAATATAATCAAAGAATTTCAAAAAACCAAATTTCCCAATATCGAATCGTTTGCCATCGATCCCCGCTGTAGAAATGCAGAAAATTTACCAATGTTTACAAATTTTGCGTGTTTAATGCTGTATTCATGAGCAAAGGACCAGAAACAATAGCTGACTACTGGGGTGCATATTTAATGAGGTATTTTAAGTAGAAAGACACCCGTAAGCTTCCGATTGTGTCATTAATCATTTTAATCGTATTGCAGTTAATTAATATTAGGGCTCACTTTTAGACTGCTCCGTACAGAAATTTAGTAAGATACATAGAACAAGGGGTAATAGCGTGCGTCAGATTCGGGCACTCTGACTTTTGGCCATCGTTTCAGATAGCCAGGTAGGAGTTGCCGATCCCGTTTTGCAGTGTCTCCTGAATCTGAAAAGTAGTCTCGACGATCGAGAAGAAAAACTGGAAAAGCTGACAATTCTGACGGACCGTTTCGAGGAAAGCAGCCAAAGGGCGAAATCCGACGAGTCCGTCTCTTCTCGACCCAACTTGACGTTTCCCGCCGGTCATTCTGGAGTGAATTGGGCGGGCAAGAAACTCGAGGCAACGCCTTCCGAGATCAAGCGAAAACTGGAGGACCTCAATCGGGAGGCCGAGCTCCTTCTGAGGCGAATGGAATCGACGACGGGGAAAAAAGTCAGGTATCGCATCTACGGCGGCGTGTGGATATCGAAGATGAAAGCTTCCCAAATCTACGTCAAAAAGTTCGGCAACAGAGATTTCGATCCGAGCAACATTCTCTCCGTCAGAGGGAACCAGACGCTGAGCGGCGCCATTCACGTCAATACTCTCAGAACCAACAGCCTGACGCTGCCGTCCATCAACGGCATCTCCCCGAAAGGTAAGCTTACAGTTTCCTCGCGCACCGGCCTGCTAAAAAAACGCTTCCACTCTTCGTTAACGACGAGAGCGCGAGGTACCGTAAAAGATCGGAAGTAAGTGACGGCAATGCAGTTCGACGGTCACCGCAAGGCGCATCCCTTACGCGCGGCGAGTACGTGGCATCAGAAAATTGTTTTCCCAAGCTCCGAGGAGCCGGTTTTGGTGAATCGACGAAAATAATAAAGGAAAAGAGGACAATTTGATTTATTTAGAGCCGATTTACAATCTGCACAGGACATGGTTTTAATAAACCTACGGCTTTTCCGATGCTCCATTTACACAACGTAATATGGCGAGGTCTCATTTTACGACGTTCGTTTTACAACGATTCACTTTTATGACCCTTGTCGAATTGTACCAAGGAGTCACGACCTATGGTGACTCTTGGGTCTGGCACCCCCGCTCCCATTTTATGTGTGCACATGCAGTGCATGCACAGTTTTCGTCGCCTCCAACTTTTCCCGATCAATTGAGATTTTCTCAACCACGATAACCGTTAAAAAGTCAAATCTTTATTGAATAACTTATTTTTATTATCACGTTAACTCAGTTGCACATCACCTGTGTGGTCGGTGGGGCATTCGCTGCATATGAAAATCAAAAAGGAAAACGATTTGAGTATATCTAATACACGTTAATAAAATTTTCTTCGTTTACTTTTAGACCTATTACTAAGAAACAAACCCGTTCAAGAAATAATGGGAGAACACACTGTTTTGTCAATGAAGGCAAATGATTTAATATTTGGAAAGCTTGGAAAATTAAATGGCACTTTGTATTCTGAAGGCAAAAAGTTTGCAAATGCAAAAAAGACGATTCACGGGAGGAAATTCTTCCCGAGAATGACGGTCAAACAACTGAAAGTGGAAAACATTAATAAGGTAAGAGAAATATGTTAATATGCAAAACAATGGCTACATAAATTATTCAAAAAGATCAAAACTTTTTCCCATTCGGAGGTTGTATCGAGATCAGGCAAAAAGCACTTTGGTTAGTTTCTTCTGTTTTCCCAAATTATAACCCAAAATGCTGATCGTTCAGTTTTGCATTGGTTTTTGAATTCCGAATGTCTGTTTTAGTGCCACGGTTTTACGAGTAAGAGTCCTCGCAGTAACGTTTCATAGCGCAAAGTAAAGCTGGAGGAATAATACCGACTTTCGTTGACTCACATACATATATAAATCACGTTATAATAAATAATTTTCAGGTACCAGCCAGAGAATGGTTAGCAAATATATTTCCCAGTTATCAGGCTTTCAGTCAAGATGATGCCTTAAATTTCAAATACCTAACCGTGAAAAACCTAAACGTTGCTCACATCAACGGGCTACCCTGGGAAACGTTTCTTCAGGTGAAATTTCCTCAAAACCGAACGATTGCAGGTTGGTAGCTTCGACTAAAACAGCACGCATCCGAATACTGCTGTTGCAATGTTCTTTACATTGATTTACAGGCAGTTCAGTATCGGCAAACGCCACGAAAGCCAAATTTTTCTCGGCGAAGAGAGTCAACGGAATACCTGTATCATCATTTTTAACGAAAGACACCCGTCAAAATGTGTTTTCCACCATAGAGGTAGCATCTGTCAAAGCCCGTCTTTTGAATCCGAAGCACTTTGGCGGGAACGATCCAGAAGCCGAGTGGCTTCCTGACCGGAACGGCAGCAATTCCCAAAACGCCGAGCACCTTGAGGTTCCGGAGAGAATTTTTGGCGATCTCAACGCTTCAAAAGTAATATTCAAAAATCCCGTGAACGTATCGGGAAGAATTGTGGATTTAAACAGGCTGCACGATATTTACTGGATGCGTTCTCGGCCTCAGGTAAAGAACATTCATTCTCTAACTTTCAAAAGGGTTCAATTAGCACATTTCGGGCCTTCGGACTGCCTCTGCTTGGAGAATGAATCTTTCGGATCTCTTTCCGAGCTTTATCGAGAATCCTTTGGGTAATATCGATGATCGCGGATAATTTAATCCTCGATTTGCAGGAACTTGCACTCTGAAACCCTTCGGACTGCAGAATTGCGAAAGTGTCTTATTCCACTTTTATATATAACGCTAATTTATTACGAAAAGCAAAGACGCTTCAGCAAATGCCAAAATAACCACGTATGGGCGACCTGAAAATATACGATGCATTGAAACATAAAGCTAAACATCGCGACGGGAAATAATTTCAAATGATGATCGTTCGATTAGCGAAAAGTTCTAAAGTCAATTCTGGCGAAATATAAATAGTATTATTCAATACGTGTTCTTATGCAAAACAGCTCAAAACGGATATGAAATCACCGGGCAGCTTTTCCGTTCCGGTACATTTTCAAAACGTATGGTGTGACAAAGTCCTTTTTGGATGCACATTATTATTATAAAAGTTCAAATTTCATTGCGGCTGCCGATATTCACAAATGCTTTTGCTGGTTACGAAATTAAAAAAAATACACAGGAACACAATAAATAGGATTTTAGTTTTTAGTTCTACACAAAAACGTAGCAAATTTTGCCGTTTCGTTTTATTCCATCCCCAAAAATAAATTTTTTTTTTGTCTTACCTAAACTCTCCGCATAAAAGAAAGCATAATTTATATTTTCAGAGAATAGAAACATTCGTCGCGTTGGAAGAAATGACAATTAATGGCGAACTGAAAGTGGTTAAAATCAATGACCACACAATCGATGAATTTGTGAGGAGGGACAGACCCAACAGAATAACGTCGCGTGTGGCGTTTGAAATGGCGGAGATAAACGGAAATGTTACCGTTTCCCCTGAAGCAAGTCAAAACATCAATCTGCATCGACTGTACAAATCGGGCGTCAGAACTACAGGCGAAGCTCGTGTGCAGGGAAGGAAAACGTTTTTGGGAACTGTCGAGGCGAAAGATTTGTTTGTCGATTTCATTAACGAGGCTAACACCCCAGAAGTTCCTTTTGATGCATCCGACACGGAACTCAAAGGTAAAGTGGCAGAAGAATCGAAGAACCCAGGTTAGAATTTCGCGTTTCCAATCCACTGGAGCCGGCGGCGTCGTGAGGCTATCGGGTAACCGAAACGACACGTTTGTGCCACTCATTCAGCTAACTCGCATCTTCTGCAGGGATCACGGAGGTTGCAGAAGCGGAAATTGTGGGCAACGTCACCGTAAGGAATGGAGTCAGCTTAAAATTTTTAAACGGACACGATTTCGACGGCGTCATGTCGAGGGCCCTGATGCTGGATGATGCAAAGCTTCTGGAGCGAGGAATTTATTCCTCCCTTACAGGTACTCAAAAGTCATTCCGCGGCAACGCAGAAATTAAGCTCAACGCGAGGGATGACAGAAGGGGTTGGAATTGCTTGCTTTTCCGTAGTTTTCCCTTCACATTCCAATCAATTGACATTCATTTACGAGACGCAAGTATAGGATGTGTTCAAATTAGTCTGGATTAGAATTCTGCAACTTTTGCATCCACGATTGGCACACACTTCTTTCCCATGTAAAGCGGGTGAATTTTCTGTCTGAATCAAAAAATTTTTTGTGAATTTTCCCGTCTCACAACCTGCGGTGACAAATATCAGCGTCGCGGATCGGGATCAGATCCACTTTTCCAGACAAAGCAGTTCCTGAAAATGCTGATCCCGGGGCAGTTTCATCGCTTAACCCAAGTTCACAGCCGTGGTAAGACGAAAATCCGGCATTACGGGTCGGAGCTCCTGAACGACAAAGCGAAAACCTTTGTAAAGTCAAGTGACCAAAATTTAACGCCGAAAATATTATTTTATAACCTGATTTAAGTTATTTCAAATCCTGAAAATTGCCTCGGTTCTCTACCTGCAGTAAATAACTTTGACGTATACCGTACGAATGAGGAATAATACAAAATCATATTATTTAATATCTACGATATAAAAATTACATATAATCTTGAAGATTTTTTAATTAACGTAATTTTCAGCAAATCATATATATATATATATATATATATATATTATATATATATGA
>JAOWBB010006750.1:0-18785 GCA_028565995.1 Ricinus marginatus
AAAAACAGCTTATGAATACCTTTTTTTCTCTAAATTTCCAATTTTTTTTTTTTTTTTTTTTTTTTTTTTTAATCACGGTGGCCTTTATTAATTCGTCGTACTGCTCCCCGAGAGAAAAAGAAACATGGAAACAGTAAATCAAGAGAAAGGAAGGAAGGTGCATCGGGGATGGAGGTAGCGTCCGCAAGATTGAGAAAACCGGCAATTATATTGAAGAACGTCACGATCGTGGGGATACACCGGAGAAGGGAGAAGAAAATACCCCATCGGAGGCTGTTCCAAACCCGAGGGGCGATCATCTAACAATGCCTCCGAGATATATCATCTATATTGTTCATGAAAATCTACGTGATTCTCTTTCGGGTGATCCACGCCCGCAAAACTTAATTACAAAACGTTACTTTCCATCTCTGTTTTAACATGACGGGGCCCGGCGTTACCGCGAGCGACCCGATTCCGGTCTTGTTACGTTCGGGGTCACGGAGGAGAGCGCACACAGCACACACACACACACACACGCACGCACGCACGCACGCACGCACGCACGCTGAACCCAAAGCTGATCGAGAACGGCGGAGCAAGTGCTGGAGAAACGCGTCGAGTCGTCCGGTTACCTTTTGCTTCCCCGGGGAGGGGCCGATGGCGGAAACCGCCCTCCGGATGCGCATCCGCCGGCGGCGCGAAACGCGAAAAGCCGGGCGACAGGAGAAAAGGTGGACAAAAAAAAATATTAAATTGCTGCTCCATCAGTAATCATCAGAAAAGGGACGAGCTGGAGAGGAACGCCGAAGAGGAAGAAAGGGAAGAAAACGAAATTGGTCAATTATTTGAAGTCGAAAATCAAATTGCACACAGTTAAGCTCCTTCGGTGCCCGGGCGCGGCACCGGAAGAAGAAGACACGGAGGCCGCGGACAGAAGGCCCGAGGCCCTCATCTAACAGCGTCCGGACCAGAAGACAGAAGCATGTACAGGTCGCTTCGAAACCCATTATTTTCTTTTAGGTTTAAATTAATTGGATTTTCGAGTAGGTATCTCTAACATTTCCCAGCACAGTACCGTATGATGCCCGCTTAAAAAGCGCGGGGAGACGCGGGTTACGGAAAGTGCCGGAAAACCGGAAAACCCGGGAAGCTCCGCGTCCGGATTCCTCCGTTCGGGGCTCGGCCCCGCTCGCGGCTTTCGCCTTTGCCGGTGCCGAGGGATGCTGCGGAGGACCAAAGCGACTTCCTCTCGTCTCCCTCTCCGCCCTTCTCATCTCCGGCGCGAAGAATAAGTCCGAAAAGTATTTTCGGACGGTAAAGAGTTACAGAAAGGCCAACAACTGTCACAATGGGAACATGATGACAAGCTCTTTTTATTATTCGAATTATGACGACCATTCAAATCGTTTTCTAATTCATCCTTTGTTAGGATCCAGCCTTTGTTTGTCTCATTCTTCTTTTCATCCCATTCTCCTCCTTTACATCCGCCGTTCTTCCACGGCATTTTCTCTCCTTCCACTGCTTACCTCCTCGTCGCCCGTTTTCTTGCGCGGGTCCCCGATGGAAAACTCCTCGGCGAACCGCGCACCCCGTCCCCCCGTCCGAAAGGCCTTTCGCCACCCGAGGTGGTCATGACTTCGGATGTGGAATTCTTTATTCATTAATTTACCGTTTCCAATGATAAATGTGCGGTTTGGTCCTCTTCAGTGGCGTAGGCCGCGACCCGCCGGGCTCCTCGCCCTTTTCGGTTGCCTTTTTCCAGCCCTCCGACTCGCTCCTTCTTCGATTTCCCATTCGAAGTCTCAATTAATATAAAATATTGCAAATAACCCGCGGTAAACACTATAATTAACCCTGGGTACGAAAGGATTCAAATTTTCGATCCATGCGTATAATAATATTTATTATGCCGCCGCAATTAATAATAATTTTATAAAATTAAAAGAGGGAAAATTGAGGCCGGAGCGCGATTTTGGCACGTCGTTCGGAAATTGTCCGGGACCGCACTTTCAGGTGCGACGGGCCCCGGACCGGTCGGGCGTTCGCCGAACGTTCGCACGGAGCGACTCACAGCTCGGGCCTCTTCTCTTTCGCAGATATCGACGAGTGCAAGTCCTCGCCCTGCCACAACGGCGGCACTTGCATCGACATGGTGGACAAGTTCAGCTGCATCTGCCCGCCGGGTTGGGAAGGCTACACCTGTCACAAAGGTAGGTGAAAGCGACGAACGCCGACCTCGGCGAACGCCCGTCGGTTAAGCCGAACTGACGTCTTTCACGCATGATTCCAGACAAGGACGAGTGCTTGAACGACCCGTGCGTGAACTCCGTCTCGTGCCAGAACCTCGTCGGCGACTACAACTGCACGTGCCAGAAGGGCTGGTCCGGGAAGAACTGCGAGCACAACATCAACGACTGCGTCGGACAGTGCAAGCACGGTGCCACCTGCATCGACCTCGTGTCGGACTACCACTGTGCCTGCATGCCGGGATACACGGGCCGGGACTGCGCGACGGACATCGACGAGTGCCTGAGCAACCCGTGTCGAAACGGAGGGGAATGCGTGAACTTGGTAGATAAATATCGGTGCATTTGCCCTGTTGGGTACAGCGGATCGGAATGCGAGGTAGAGGCTTTATAAAGGGAGGAATTAGGAATGAATGAAGGCGACAGCAAAGGCCCCTCGGACGCGGCGGAGCTGTTCGTCTGCGGTGCCCGAACGCGGTTCCATCAGAAATGCAGTTGCGCCCTTTGATTGCGCGATTTGACCGGATTAATAAATAACGCGGGATACTCGAGGTGCGGGGCGATCCATAAATTCTCCTTTTATGTCGCTGATCCATTGAGTTATCATCGTGAACGGGGGGGCCCGGGGCACCCGGGGCACCCGGGAGGCAGAGTGATGATAGATTTATTCCCTCTCACCGTTAATGGTTAATCCCGGCCAGATTTATTCGACCACCGTTCTGGGGCTTCTGCCCGTTGCGGCATCGTTAATATTATTAACGAGTGCATTATTCCTCGGATGTCGGGGGATTAGCATCGAAAATGCCACGGGAAACGACGGAATCGTAAAATAAATACAAAATCCGGAATCTTTGATTGCTTCTCCTTGCGTCGGAAGCCTCGAGGAATAATTAAAGGCGGCCGACGACAGGCGTCGGGGCGTTGCACGGTGGGCCGCGAGATGGGAACTTTATCCGCGTTTTCGCTGTTTCTACACCGCGTTCGATGTGCTTCCAGATCGACCGGGACCACTGCAACCCGAATCCCTGCCAGAACAACGCTCCCTGCTTCAAGACTCAGTCGGACTACTACTGTCGCTGCCCCGAGAACTGGATAGGCAAGAACTGCAGCGTTCCGAGGATAAAGTGCTCCGCTCCGCCCTGCAGCGGTGAGTATTGCGAATTCCTGACGTTCGGGCGCACTGACGAAGGCGCGGTAAACAATTTTCGGGCTTCTTTGGTTGCAGTTTTCGACGGTTGCTCCATTCCGATATCCTCCGGAACGAACGTAAGCGGCGGATCGTACGCGGTTTCCTCCGGGGTGTGTGGCGGTCACGGGAGATGCGTCGGGCAGCCTGGTGGAGGCTTCCGTTGCGTGTGCAATCCTGGCTACACCGGAAAATACTGCCACGAGAGTAGGTTTGGGACGCGAAAGCATTCGAGGTCGTGGAAATTCGTGAATTATTCATTCGTCCGTTTGAATTTTCAGACATCAACGACTGCAAACTGAACCCGTGTCAGAACGGAGGAACCTGCGTGGATAAAATCCATTCCTTTCAGTGCATATGCGAGGAAGGTTGGGAAGGCGACCTCTGCTCCATAGGTAAGACGCAAAATCGCGTTCGAACGTTCGTCCCCTGCGTGACCCGTGAGTGACGCCCGCGATCTTTTTTGGATTTGCAGAGAAAAACGAATGCGAACCGAATCCCTGCTGGAACAACGGAACCTGCGTCGATGCCGTCGCCGACTTCAAATGCAACTGTCGCGGTGGTTGGAAAGGAAAGGAGTGCAACTTGCTGGACAGTCACTGCGACAAGAACACGTGCAAGAACGGCGGAACCTGTCAAGATCTGGGGAACACGTTCGTCTGCAAGTGCGCGCCCGGTTGGGAGGGCACCATTTGTCATCTTGGTTAGTCGCCGCGGTGTCCCAAGACGGCTTTCGAAGCTGGAATCCGCGAGTGGAAACGTAAAAACCTGAAACCGGTGTTCCTTTTCCAGCCAAGACGAACCTTTGCAAGTCAAATCCGTGCCTCAACGGTGGCACGTGCCTCAACACTGGCGACTACCACACCTGCATCTGCAAGGATGGCTTCACGGGTCAGAACTGCCAGGAGAACATCGACGATTGCGCTCTGAAGCCGTGCCTGAACGGCGGTCGATGCATCGACGGCGTCAACTGGTACCGCTGCGAGTGCGCCAACGGATTTGCAGGACCGGACTGTCGAATTAACATCAACGAGTGCGCTTCGGGTCCCTGCGCATACGGGGCGACCTGCATCGACGCCATCGGGGAGTTCAACTGCATTTGCCCGCCCGGAAGAACGGGCACCCGCTGCGATTTTGGTGAGTTTCAGGTTCGTTCTTCCGATTTTGGAAGCTTCCGGCACGGGAACGTCACCTCGTGATTTTTTTTTTTTGCCTTAAAGTTGAGGAACTGGCCTACGCGAGAGATTCCTGCTTTTGGGAAGGTCGATACTTCGCCGACAACTCGACCTGGATGCTGAACTGCAATACCTGCAGTTGCTCCGCCGGCGTCGTCTCCTGCACGCAGGTCTGGTGCGGTGCCGGTAACTGTCTGTCGTCCAACCCTCGTGCCATCGATGCCGTCACTTGCAATCCCAATCAGGTATTAAATTTTCGCGCGGTGCGACTAGCGATGCGCGTAGGCGCCGAAACTCTAGCGAAGGTCCGCGGACGTGTTTCAGGTTTGCGTCACGTCCCCGGGCGAAACCTGCCTCAGCCCTGCGTGTGCCCCGTGGGGAGAGTGCAGGGATTTTGAAACGAACCGAAGAGTGGGGCCTCCGTCGTTTCCGGCGCCGGTCACTTGCTGGCCCAACCAGGCCGTCCTGAGCAATTCCTGCGCCAGGCTCACGCTGCTGGTGGAAAGAGCGAGGCTCAGTCCCGGTGTCACCACGGAAATCCTCTGCATGGATCTCAGACGTCTCACCGTGGCTCACCAGGCTCTGGTGAGGGCACAAGATCCGCTGGTTCTGCTTTGCGATCTCAAACAGAGATACAACGACACTCTCGAAGTTACGGTGGTAAGTTTCGTGGCGCGGGTGCGACGCCAACCCCTTCCGCGTGGTTATCGCCACCGATTCCAATGCGGTTTATCGATTTCAGTCTCTGTCGAAGAACAGTCAGTCCGAGGCCCGCATCATAGCGGAAGCAGTTCGCGTGCTCGTCGAATCCGTGAGTCGGAAAGGTTCGGCGCTTTCGCTGGCAGCGATCGTCGAAGTCAAAGTGGAGACGGCACTGGTCGAGGAGAAGCAGGGCAACGGCTACATGATAGCCCTCGTCTGCGTCGTGGTCATAATCCTGGCTGCGGCGGCTTTGGCCTCGCTGTTCTACTGGCACCAGTTTCGCCGCGACGTCGTTTCCATGAGTTCCGGCGCCCTCTCGGATTCCTGCAGTCGCCATCACGACGACGAAAAATCCAACAACCTGCAGAACGAGGAGAACCTGAGAAGGTACACGAACCCGCTCAGGGACGAAAGTCTGAGCACGCTCGGGGGTAGCTTAGCGAATTTGGGCAGCTTCCGGAACACGAAGAGTTACATCATGAAGCCATCGGCGAGTTCGCTCGATTTGGTAGGCATTCCCGGCATTCGTCAGGTACGCCACCTCGCTCGCGGGACCCGGTTTAATTCGAAAATCTCTTTCTCCCGTTCCAGACGCCGAGGGTGAGTCTGGTTCGCACGATTTCCTCTCTGGGACAGTCAGACTCGAGCTCCGAAATGCTGGAAATGATCAGCGAGAAGGACGCGAAGGGAGGCTTTTGTGATAGAAAGTTCGAGGAGAAGGACACGGAGAAGATGTGCGCGAAGGAGAAGCTGTCCCTGGAGGAGCGTCTGACGGCGGCGGGAAAACTCGCCCTGGAGGAGCGCCTGGGCCATCTGGCGGGCTCCAGCTCCCACCACTCCAGTCAGAATCTCCTGTTCAAGCCGCAGAACGCGGAGGCGCGAAACAACACTGCGGCGGCTTTCGAAGACTCGGGCACCCACAAAGACTTTGCCAAAAGAATAATAAATTTGAAAAACGCGACGGCGGCCACAGCCCCCAGGACGTTACAGCAACCTTCTCCTCACGTTGACCGTGGAGGGGCTGGCGATGAACTCACCATTCTCGTATAGTGTACAGTGTCGGATAAAGTAAAGTAATGTAGCAGTGAAAACTACAAGAAAAATAAAAGTCTGAACCTGGGACCGGGGAGGCCGCAGCAACGCGGACGACGCGAGGAAACCGCCCTGGAACGGAAGCAGGAGCCGTTACTTTTCGAAAGACCCTCGTCGAAGCGAAAACAGCATCGGGAACGACACATTTATTTATTATGGCGACTGGGTGCGATTTCTGTACCAGCGAAATGTAAATAACTCGCGCTCTCAAAAAGCAACAGACCATTTCTCCAATGTAAATTAAATAACGTTATAGTTAACTACAGATGATAAATAAAAACTGTACATAGCCAAAAAGAAAATTTGTCACTCCGGCAGCGCACGCGGCTTCATATTAGCGCGACAGATAATTTCATATAAAATTCATCGCTCGCCCCGTCAACCACCAATTCGGATAATTTTGCCGTCGAGGATGAATTCCGAGCAGATAAATAACCGATGTAAATGCGTCTTCTTAGCCGAGCAGCTTTTCAAACGGTGCAAATCAGTGGACACCCTCGCCCGGGGCGGCGTCAACCCGGTTTTTTTTTATATTTTTAACCACCCTTGATACATGCCTGTAAATTAGATGCGACAGATAATAACGGGTTGCAAAAATACACCCCGGGAACGCATCCGAGAAACGTCCTGAAATTGTTCTCGCGATGCAGAGTGACGCCTCCCTCACCCGCGATGCATTCGCTCATTCATTCATTCATTCATTCATTCATTCACTCATTCATTCCGCGACACTCGTCGGCCGCGTGCGATAAGTGAAAAAATTCCGTCACTAATGAAATTTTCCACATTTACGGCAGATACGGTGACAAACGAGGGATAATTTGATATCCGGTTATGACGAAGGATAAGGAATACGAGATATGAAAATTTCAAAGCAAATTTTAGATAAAAATTTTACATGCGATATTGTAACATACAAAATTGATGTTGCCTTATTTTATTGACAATGTAGTTAAATATAAAAAAAAGGAAAAAAAAAAAAAAACTCCGCTGCTCTCAGTAAACGGCAAAGATGGGTACGAAATTTTTTTTTCGGTTATATAGATAATATATATTGATAATTTTTATATATATATATATATATATATATAACAGAAGTAAAAACCTGACAGCTATTTAAAAAAATAAACAAGTTCTTAAGAAAGTGATTCCTAACAAATTTTATAAAGTAATTTTTAACTGCCTTAGTTAATTTTAGCGATTCTTTTGTATAAATATTATATTTTTATACTGAAAAAACATTGTTCGAATTGGAAATGCACACGTGGATTTACGTTTTTTGTAAAATTGACAATCGAAAATGTTCGATTTAGAGTGGTAATATAAGAAGTCCTTTTATTGTTCATGAGAATATTGCCGATTTGTGCGCAAAAATTTCTTCCCTTCCCTTAGGAGGTTCTCGCGATTTTGAGGGGATGAATTTTGATTTATTTTTTTCCCTTGCCACCGGTCGCGCCCCTCTTTTCTCGGGGAGGGTTGCAAACGCTTTATACGTCCAACCCCCGCCTCCCCTCGACGGGTCGCAAATCCCCGTTTTCCCCGTGCTCCCTCGCGCGTTTCGGGACGGGAACCGGTCCTCGGCGGGAATTTTTCCCATCTTCCGCCCCAAGTGGACCGGCAACGTCCCGGGAGGGCCGAGGGCTCATGGACGGTCCACGCGGGGCGAGATATTTGCCCGAGCCCGACGAAATTTCCTTCCCTGCTGCCCGAACCTTTTTCTTTTTCCCGGGTATTTTCATGAATGGTAAAATCATTGTATGAATACATAAATGAGTAAAAGTTAATGTATTGTGTTTTTTTTTTTTTGGAATGTCAAGCATGAACAGAGAAAAGAATAGAGATTTTTTTTTTATACATATATAAATGTGAAAATATTGTCAGTTTTTTTTTTTTTCACCTACCCGCAGCCAAACGACGGGAGAGTGGCACGAGAGGACGAGGGCGCGCGCGCGAGGTGCCCACGTGTCGCGTGTGTCGTGCCCGCAGCTGTGTTCCTGCCACGTGGCGGCCGCCACGGCGCAGGACCGAAGTGACACGGCTCCGACAGCGATTTAGTCGGGCTTCGAGCTTCCGACGCTGTCCTCGTGTGTCTCACCCGCGTTTTTCCCTCGCGGACGCCATGATCTAACCGCGCTGCCGTGGAAGGTTTGAAAACGCGCTGCTTTCTTCCCTCGATTTTTTCGTCCCCGCGAACCGGAACTGTCCCCGAGTGCTTCCGCGGCTCCGGTCGGCCCGAGAGAAATGACGTTTTGCTGAGCGGTGTCTTACCTGTTGCTGTCGTCGTCGCGCTCGTCACCCGAAACCGATCGACAGAATCATTTTTCGCCGAGCATCGATTGTCGGGAGGATGAGGATCGTGTGAATCCGCCGCACGTTGAGTGACGTCCCGAGGTTCTGACCGTCGGCGCAGTGCCTGATCCTTCCTGCAGTCAAGTATCTCTTCATTTTCGGTACGGTAGCTGTAGAAAAAAAAAAAAACGAAAAATCTAATGAAAAAATTTTAAAAGAATCACCCGCAGTTGCATGGACGTCCCGTCAAGTCGAACGCAAGCAAATTCAGTCAGTTGCCTCTCTCCTTGGGCAGGAAAGTGTCGCAGAAAAAGGTTTTCCTCCGGGATTTTCCAGCGGAACCTCCGAGCACGGGAACGAAATCGAAGGCGCTCGAGGAGGAAAGGTTAATTTTTGGGAAAACAGTTGCCCTTTTTATGTATAACATAAACACGCGTAATATTTCTGAATGAAAAAGCGTTTTCGGCCATCGGTTGAGTCAACACGCTCTGCCCGGGATGCTCGACGGGTTCCCCGACGGGGAAAGGAGCCCGCGGGAAAAATTTCGAAGCGCCGCAGTGTGCAAAAACCCCGGCACAAGAAGAATTTTCCGGTTTTCCGGTTCGATCATGCAACTTGATTCTCTTTTCAAAGGAAAACTCTCCGTGGAAAACTCTTTGAGCGGTCTCCGCAGCGAGCAAGCGAACGGGGCTTCGGGGCAGAGCGGGAAAATCACGCCACCCCCGCTCGTCCGTCGGCCCCGCTTGTAATCCTCGAAATTTAACATTCATAATTATATCTGGATTTAGACAAAGGCGGAGCGCATCCCTTTCCAACGGGGCAGTTTTCGGGTTTCGGATATCCGGTTTTCCCCCCCCCCCGTCGCCGCTTCGATTTTCCTGCGGTCCCGAAATGCATGCGGAAAGGTTCCCGCGGAAGTCTCCTAAAACACGGGGTAAAATGGAAAGAGCGGGAACGGGGAGGGGAGGAATCAGCCACCCAGCTCCTGCCGGTCGAAGAAAAGGATTATCCGGGGAAATATCCGGATATTAAAAACTGTAAAGACACTTGTAATGTCTTTAAGGCAAAAAGTGGATAAAAAGAAATGAAAAGCTTTCAGAGAGATCTCTCCGTAAATTGGTTTCGACTGAATAGGTACTTGCTCTCGCATCTCGGGAAAAGCCCTCCCTCCGACAGCGTTTTCCCGCCGCAGGAACAAAGACCTTTCCCAAATTTTATCTCTCTATTTAACTACATGCCCGTGCATGAAATTTCCCGACTTTCAGTTTTTCCCCCCCCCCCCCTCGCAAATGCAAAATTTCATTTTCCAAACGCTGCTCGCGGATCGCTCTCGTCCGCTGCGCTTTTTCCCCGAGGGCGCGGCGGCAGGGGGCGAATCGGTCCGGAGCGAGAGTCGCTCCCCGATTCCGCGCCCCGGAAGACTTCTTCGGCGGGGCGCCGCCCTCCGGCGGCAAAAGCCCGCCGATGACGCACGTGAAAAAAATGTTTTGGAAAGCGTGTTTCCAGGCGACAGCCCGAAAAATCGATGCAGAAAGGTGACCCCAATGCCTTCGGATGTGGGTCAGAGCTTTTTGAACGCCCGCGGAAATTTGAATGTTCGAAATCTTCGGAATTATCGAAATTTCGACCCCCCCCCCCCCCCGGGGGGGGAAGCCCAGATTCAAGTTTACATTGGGATGCTTTACAACGGGAAATATTACGGCAATTTCGAGCTCAGGTTGGAAAACTTATGGAAGTAATATATATTATATATTAGCTGAATTCTCCAGTACAGAGGGGATGAACCGGAATTCGAAAGATAGAGGAACAACGAAACTTTTTCGGCTGTTCGAACGCTCCCAGCGAACGTAATCCGATCTGGACTCTTCCCGATTCGAGAGTTACTCAGACGTTAAGACCGCCGGAAAGCTGTTAACTCTGCAGCTAACGCAAAAGCACGACCGCAGAGTGTCCACGGAGGACGGTCGGGACGCCGGAATGCAGTTGGTCGGAAAACGAGTTCGGCTCCGAATCGTCCAGCGACGAGAAGCTTTTCGGGATAATGGCGCAGCGGGACGATAATCCGCGGCAGCGCAACCGTCCCTGTCGGCGCTTGGCGATGGCATCTACCCGAAGGGACGGACATTTCCAGCAGACTCTTCGGCCCGGGCGGTTTGAGGTGCGAGAGACTTCGCTGCCGCTAACCCCCGGAAAAGGGAAAGGAAATCGGATCCGTTTGCCTTCCCCGATCCTTTCTTCCGTCTCGGAGTCAGACAATGTCACGGCAAGCAGCTCGCCGACGTCAGCAGCAGAGAAACTCGATCGCATTATCTGCCCCGTCGGATAAAGCGCTTTGATTTTCAGCCTTCCTCGGCAGACTGAAATCCAACTCTGGCTTCATTCGAGACGGGGCTTTACCCCCCCCCCCCCTTTTTTTTCGGGATTTTCTTCCTTTCCGGCAAAAAGCCGCTGCCCCGAAGTTAATCATTTTGTCTTCCCCCCCGTCCCCCCCCAGCGCCCCGATTGGGATGCCTTCCTTAATTGGACCTCAATCGTGAGCTGCGGGGTTTTCCGCAGCGGAGTGAAATTTTTAATGAAACAGAAAAATCGAAAGGCTTCAGATGGAGCTTTTATTAACGCCCCGATATAGATTTTCGCTTTCCGATCTGAATTATTTATCGCAGACTTTTACGGAGTGCAAAATAACGTGGGGCGAAACTTTCCGCTTTTGCGAACCTTTCCTCCCTTCCGGACAGGTCGAGCCTTCGGCGGAAGGAGCTGCCGAAGCTCGGGGGGGGGGGAGGCTGTCGGCGTGCCCCCTTCGGAGACGCCTTCCGACCCGTTCCTCGAGACGACAACAACGAAATTGCCTCGTCCGAGATCGCGTTTCCACCTGGAAATTGCTGGAGGCATTTTCTCGCGGCAGAGGCTTTCTTCCGGTTTTGAAACCGAAGTTCTGACTGCTCCGAGCCCGCGGCGACAGCAGCGGCAACGAGCGACTTCGCATCTTTTCCCGCGGCTTTGCATTAGAACGAAATTACGACGGAGTCACCCGTGTGGAGGTGCTCAATTTCCGGTCCGAGCACACGTGTGAGCGATCGCTTCCGTTGAGGTTCGAAATTTTTTTCCTGGTCGCGACAACGCTGACGGGGTAAATTCAGGACGTGCGATCTGTCGGGAAACGGGTATGCAGCCACGTCCAAATTTCGGAATTAATTAAAATCCTGCGGGAACGTCGCAAAAATTAAACCTTTTCGTCCGACTCCGAGTACTTCCTGTCAGGCATCGCTTAAAGGTTAGGTCCCGCAACTATCCGAACGCGCCTTCTTGGTCTGCAAATATCCCCGCTAAACCGCTCAACTGCGTTTGATGAAAAATGCGCTGACGGTCCGCTGCCGGAAGGTTTCTGTTACTGGGAACGAGCGGAATGGTTCGGGATCGGGTCCCTTCTTGCATTGCGATTCCCATCTCCGGCGCGTCGCCTTCCGCAACTCGATCCAAAGCTCAAATCTCCCAAAATCTTCGCTCTCTGACGACTTTTCTGCTTGGTGACCGTCGCCCTATCGATAAACCGGAAGAGAGCCCCCGCTTCCTTCGCCATTTTGCGGAGGCGGCAAATTTCTTCGCTTTCTTCGTCTCCTCGCGAATTCACCCATCGTCGAGGGCTTTTCCGCCGCGGAAAGCTGTCGGAACTCCGGGCCCTCCCAGCACGGAAAGAAAGTAAAAGCGAAAAGGGGAAAATTAACCAAATGAAAAGGTAATAAAGTTAAGTTCGAAAAAGGGCGAATATTTGCAAAATGCCCCGGAGCTTTTCCCGGCGGAAATCGCTTCGGAACACGCACCGAGACCTTTCCGCTCATTGCGTGCAACCTTTCCAGGCATTTACGTGATTGATGACGGTTGGAAAAATGTCAATTTCCCGGTTTCAAGCGGTGAGTCCGAAATCGAAATTTTCTTCCACGCTTTTCCGACGCGATCGAGAACCGGGGAAAAAAGAAAGAAGAGATGAGAATTTTCCAACTTTCCTCCCCGGGCCAAACACCGTCGCCGGACGAACTGTCCGACAGCGCGGACAGGATAAATTCGCGGTCTCGTCTCGACAGACAAATTATTATTTGAGTGAAAATTCGATTTCGGTCTGCGACCTGCCGGAAAACGGGAAAATCCGGATCGTCCCTTCGGCTGCCCTTCCTGTCGTCGGACTCCCATTATCTTTGCCCGGTTCCGGGGCTCTTCGCTTCGAAATTTGAAATTTTTCGATTTTTTAACGGGCGCAACAATCAGTGACAAATTTCGAATGGGCTCCCGAGAAAATCCACCACGGTTTTCCGATCCCGCTGCCTGCCTCCCTGCAGACTCGCTGCCGAATCTTTCCCCGTGCGGTTTTCGGCTTGCATCCGGATCAACCGACAGGATTTGCAAACGTCCTTCTCCATGGACTGGAAGAAATTTGGTGGGGGGGGTGGGGGGGCTGTTGTCCAGCGGCATTTTTCGCATCGCCTTTCGATTGAGTTCCACATTTTTAATTCCAAAATCGGGGTTTCACGTGCTGAAGCTCGAGGAAAGAAAGAAGGAAATTTAATTTTCTCTCGGAAAAGCGGGAAAAAAGTCGAAAAAATCCAGGCGGGTAACATCCAAAAAAGCGTCGTTCGAGGGCTTCCATGGAAATTCCAGATAATTCACCTTCGAAAAAAAATTTTCATGTTTGGAAATTTTTTTTTTCCCTGCCGATAGGGGTTCGGGGGTTTGATTTTTCAAAGGGTGGCAGCCGTAATTCAGGGCGTGGAACTTTGGGGGGGCGAAACGCCTGGGGCCGATGCTTCGCTCCGGGAATCCGCTTTAGGTTTTTCGCTTTCCACCTCGCTCCTTATTCAGCGGAAACTCCCTTTTCCGGCAAAAGGATTCGATTTTCTGTTAACGAAGCCGTCTGCGGTGAAAGACTCGAACGCTTTTTGCTCGATCCATCCGAGCAAGCCGCTGCAAGGCTCACCGTCGGCAATCCCGGAGTCATTGCGGTTTCCTCCCGTCCGAACGCGGAAACTTTTCCATTTCGCGTCAGGGAACGCGACGTTTATCCGATCGGAAGCGTGCCGCGGGGTCGGTCCACCCACCGTGAACGGAGCAGCAGATAAAGCGACGCCCGCAACAGGAAGCTTTATCCGCGATTGCCCGGGCCGGGCGATCGAATAAATTATCTGCCACTTAACTTTATTATCGACAATGGATAATTTCGCTGCACGGACCGAAACGACGTGAAGAGACGGGGAAACGTGCAGATGAAAGCGTTTTCCCGGCGTCGAACATCCACTTGGGCGACCGGATAATCCCGCAGTGTTTGGGGAATTTTCCGGTGATTTTCGACACTCAAATAATTTATCCGCATCCTTCCTCTCTTTCTGCTGGGCGGAATGTCGGGAGCTTCATTTTCCATTTGCGAACGAATATCTGGCTGGAAGGGAACGGAACCTGACCCGGTCGCCCGTTTTTCAACGTGCCCAACAACCCGCGACCGGCCGTTGGTCAGCAGCGTTCTTTTCGGGTCCCCCGGATAAATCTCCGCCGATTCGGATCCGCGACAGCGGCTTCACCCTGACCGGGTAAGGTTCCAGGAGGCTGGGTGGATTTTCTCGGCTTTCGTTCCCGTTCCGCACTGGGAAAGGGAGACGGGGCAGGTTTCAGGTTCGTGCACGTCGCGGGCGACAACCTCACGCTGCACGTGATTTGTTCCCGAAGTCTCCCCGCAGCCTCCGGCGGCCTTTTCCAGCTCCGGGATTGCCGGGGGAAAAAAAAACCGGGAAAATCAGCGATTCCTCTCCGTTTGCTTTTGTTTTACGCGATTTTACTCGGGAAAGGAAAGCAATTAGATTTTATTTTATTTCCTTTTTTTTTCGTCCGCCTTTTCACGCACAAACCGAGCGGGAAAAACGTGGCGCGAAAATTAAAGTTTGACTTTTCACGACTTTCAATGAAAGGAAGCGGAAATGTCATCTCCGAGGCGAGTGCGACCGGAAGGCGGCAGCTGCCTGCCCGGGAGCTCAGTGAAAATCAGGTGCGGCTTTTCGTCCCGGATAATTTCCCCTTTTCCACCTCTCCCGAAGCTTCCGAAGCCGGGGAATTCGTTAACTTCGTTAATATCTCGGGCTCGTCATCGGAGCCTCCGCGATTTACCCCGCCGCGGACCGGCCTGATCCGTCAGTCGGCCATGGAGACGATGGGCGAGGAGTTAATTAAGCGTTCCCGTCAATTATCAACCCTTCTGGAGAAAGGGCCGGAAGCTCCCGTCCACGGGAAAAGGATCGACCGGAGGACGGGAAACGCGGATGCCTTCGCACGGGAAATAAGAAGCGCTTCCGCTTCCCTTCTTCCGCGATCGACAGGTCGATGCCTCCCCGTCCCCGCTGTCGCTCTCTCCTGCGGCGCTTTTCGCCACTTTTTACGAGTTTTATACGGCTCGGTTTATTCGCGAACGACGCAATTACGATGTATAATGGAGCCGGATGAGCTTTCGAGCTTATAAAACAAAAAAAAAAAAAAAAAAAAAAACAAGAGAAATGAACCTTTTTCATTTTCCCGGCATCGAACTCGAAACGAGGGGAATTTTCGAACCTTTTCAGCGGCAAAAATAATTGCCGGGAAAATTATTTTTTATATTTAATGTTTACCGATTAAACGGACGGGCATAAAGATTGCTCGTAAACTGTTATTGGGCCCTCACTGCTTATCCTCCCAGAAGAGTAATCGAAAACGAACGTTAAAGGATTTAAAAGCAAAAACTTGTCCCAACAGTAAAAGCTTCCTGATTCATAAACTTTTTACGTTTAACTCGCTTGAGCTGGACAATCGATAAATAATTTTTATCCGGGCTGCGACTTAAAACCGTCTTCATTACGGAAAATTTGCATTATCAACTGAAGCCTCGGTGCCGGAGGAAGACTACTTTTCCAGCAGATTCCTCCGGCGAGTATGCCGGGAATGTCTCCAACTCGGCCGACTTCACAACTCCAAAACGTGAAATTTGTTGCATTCCACACGAAGGGCGGAGCAAATGCCGCTGTCGGAGAGACGCCCTGCCGGAGACGGAAGCACCGCGTGTGAACGACAAAGAAGAGATTCGGAATGCGACAGAGGCTTTTCCGTTCATTTCCTTTTCCGGCATCGGCTTGCGCCACATCCCCGCAGACGAAGCTTTGGACATCCCCAAAAACAAACTCATTGGGGGAATTTCATCGGGGGCGACGTGGAAAAAGGCGAAGCGGCGCCGATCGGAGAGCGCAACCCGAAATCGGCCCCCGGCACCGAAAGAATTTTCCACCTCCCCCCCTGCCACCCCCGCAACGGATAACATTCGGATTTGATGCGGGAGCCCGCCCCGTGTTCCGGCGCCATTTCATCCAGCAGCGCGAGCTTTCGGCGTCGGGACTGATGAATCGGAGCGCGAACTGCTTCCCTCTGGCGTGTAGCAAAGGCTCCGGCGGCGGGTTTCCATCCCTTAAGTGATATCCGTCGCCTTAACCGAGAGATAAACCGAAGAAGTCGCTTCCGGAAGGAACCGCGGCATCCCTGCAAGACGATTCTCATCCGGAAGGTACGAAAATCGCATCCCGAAACCATCCCCATAAGAAATATGTATTTGCAAGTCCCGCGGGAGGGATAATTTCGAAGTGCGAGGGATGGGAGGGAAAATTAACCCGAATATTTTTGTATCCGAGAGGGATGGAAGCGGTGAAATTTTTCATTATTTTCACAATTTTCCGCATTTGATGTTCTTCTTCTGCCGCAGCCATCGGAATTTTATTTATTTATTTTTTTATCCACCGCGGAAGAAAATAATTTATTTAATATATATGTATCTCCAATTGAAATTTATCGGTTCGAGGGACCTGCGAAGGAAAAAGCTCGATTCGCAATTTCCCGCTGCTGATTCATCATGAACGACAGGAAAAACTGCGGGGGAAAGGTCCCGGCGCGAAAAAAATCCTCCCATCCAGGCCGGCTAGGAAGACGGGAACACTCGTTTCCCACCTCAAATGAGGTAAAATCAGGGAAGTGCAGTCCCGAGGGTGAAGCTACAGGAGGATTAACGATTCTCACCCTTTCGAAGCCCGAAAGCCAAGGGAGGTGGAGCGCATCCGCGGGGGTCGAGAAGCGGGGAGAATTTGACTTTGGGCTGTCGGACGCGGGTTTGGTTCCGGCGGGGAATGAAAGGGAAATCTTCCGGATTCGAAATGCAAGCGACAGATTTTGCAGGGCGGCCCCTGCTGCAGAACCCGCCGATGGCTTCCCATTTTACGATCTCTCTTTTCCACCCAGAAAGTTTCACCGACGGCCGGAAAACCGAATCTGCCCGGAAAAGTTGTTCCTCATTTTCGGTCTCGAATTCCCGAAATGCCAAATTTCCGGGTCGGAAGACCGAATTTCGAAACCGGCGACCGGCGTCCGCTTAACCGCAGCTATTTGTGCAAAGTCGTTCGCAGTCGTCGCGGTGCTTCTCGTCCTGGGGCGGACGGGGCGCTTCCCCGGAGCTTCCTGAAGAGCGGGTCTCGGATCCTAAACCGAGATCCGACGTCTGCTCCGCGGAACTTGTGCTCACTGTGCTCGGCCCGTCGCCTGTCGAAGGGTGCCGCGTTTCGTCACCGGAAATGTTTCCTTTTCCGTCGAAGCTATCGGACGAGCCTCCGAACTCGGAGACCCGCGCGGAAAAATCGTCCATCAAATGGAAGCGAAACAAAATCGAAAGCCGATCACTTCCAGGGCGCTTTTCCGGGCGTTTTGCGCAAACCTTCTAACCCTGGCTTAGCGCCGCAGCAAAAAGCTAACGACGCGTGATTTACCAGCCGCGGTCGAGAGGTTTTTCCCGACAGAAACGACTGGTCGAATCGATTCGTCCGGGCTGTTCCGGAACGGCCCTCGGTACGGAATGCAGAATGACGGCCTGCAAGGGAAAGAAGGGCAAAATGTGAAACGTTCCGAATTGTAAAAGTTATTCCGACCGCTGGAAAATTCGTTAAGGAGAAGGAGAGGATTTCGCACGGGGCAACCCGCGGTGAAAGAAAGAAAATGGGAAAAGCCCGAAAGTGATGTAGATTTTCAATTTATCCTTAATTAAGAGCTAAATCGATTCTAATCAAGTAATCATGGAAGAAGAGACCGGAGGAGGAAAGTAAAATGAATTCCTCGACCGAGATTGATGGAGAATGGAGAAACATCCAGGAGCCGCGGAAAAGGAAGGGAAACAAACCTTAAGCGAGGACTTTCGAACGCCGCCGGAAAACGAACATTTCGAAACTGGAACTTCCGGTTCCGCTTTGGCGCGCGGGCAGCACTGGAGCCGTCAAACTCCGATCCCGGTCCCGACCGAACGGCGCGCGGAACGTTCTCTCTCCGTCGGAAAAACCGGGAGGGAGCCTTTCGCCTTCTGCGTGACCCGACCCGGTTCGAGAGGCGCCTTCTAAAAAAATTTTCCAGCCGACCGTAACGGGTAAGCGACGGGTTTCCGGAGGCGGCTCCGGAAGGTGCGGCAGAGGGAAATAACCCGCTGGCCCGCTCCGCTAAATTTTCTCGCCGATGCTAAATCGACGAATCCTGCGTCGACCGAAGGGAGGCCCTCGTCACCGAGCACGGGCTTCGCCCAAGCGGAACGCGGACAAGATGTCAATATCCGGTTCGACGGACAGGGGAGAAATCCCCTTCCGCATCCGGTTCGAGTTTCGTAACGCGCTCCCGCGGGATAATTCCGCCTTTTCACTTTTTCCCGGACTTCCGGAATCCCTCGGACGAAGATTTCCTCCGCTTCAACAGCGGCGGAAATCCTCGCAGATTTTTTTTTTTCCGGTTTACGATAAGGGGGTAAAGTTGAGGGAGCGGAAAGGGATTTCATTTCCGTGCGAGCCCTGTCGGATCGGATCAGGTCCTTTGACCGATCCTGGATATTGAAAAAATAAAAATAAAAATGAAAAATGATAAATTTTCCCTCAACTTTTTACAGCGTTCCCGCATGGAGAATTAAACGTGATTAGTTGAACGCAAATAATGACGAATATGCTCCGAATAAAGGTGAGCCCCGTATTTTAATACGTGTATAATACATCAGGAATATCTGACACGAGATGAATGTAATTTTATAGCGATTTTGGG
>JAOWBB010006751.1:0-18772 GCA_028565995.1 Ricinus marginatus
GAAGGGGGGGGGAGAGAGAGGAAACGAATAAAAGTTCGGGAATTTGAGGAAAAAAGCCTTGAAAAAATCCTAATTTCCCATATTTTTCGCATTCTCATTTACATCGCTTCCGCTTCCAGAAGAGCCTTATCTGCGGTTTTACCTGAATTTGCACAACTCATGAATATGGAAAGTGGTTAAACGTGAGTCCCGGGCGTTACGTCTTTTAGGGGTTGCCATTCCTGAGGGCGTAGGCACCGCCGTCCGCGCTACACCACCGAGAGCGGCCATTTTCCCGCCGCTCCCGGAGCCGAGGGAGGTGACGATCGGGAAATTTGACGTCGCAGAAAAAAAAAAAAAATAGGAAAAACCGCCTTTGAAAACCGAAGGAATCCGGGTGCCAGAATAATCAACGGATTACCTGTAAAAAGACGGGGAGAGAAAGGAAAATATCCCCTTTGCCCTTATCCTTTACGCGGGGAAATCTTTCCTCGCCCCGCTCCTCGAAGAGGTCTTGTTTTGAAAAACGCTGGCTCTGATATTTTTCAAGTATAAAATAAAAAAGGATGTGGAGGTGTAGGGGATGAAACGGGGAGCCGAAGAGGGGGGGTGATTTCGAGAGTGGGGTGAGTATTTTTAGGGGTAAAGTTCCCGGTGTGGTAGAGGTAGGGGGTGTTTGAAAATAGTGCGTAGTGCGTTCCGTGTATAAGTAATTCGTTCGTTACTATTGATTTTCTAATCAATGTTCCGACGACCGGAGAGCTCGCATTTTAAAAAGTGCGACGATGTCTGTAATTAACTCATTAGAAAAGTCGACATTTTGCGATGAAACTGCCGGCTTATTTGTATATATGTATATGTGGTATAATCTTTTTTTTTTTTTGGGAGATCTGCAATTTAAAAAAAAAAAAAAAATTCACTTATTCATTTATTTATTTATTTTTCTCCCAAAAGTTAAGAATATAATCCGGAGCAATTTCTCCTTCGGTTACTCACGATTTTGGCTTATTCAAAATAAGGAAAAATTACCCTTCGATGTGCGACAATTTAAAAAGTGCGCGTTAAGGAGAGGCATTATGAGAGCTTTTCGATTCGATCTATTGGTTTTTCGCCTACTGCGACAAGGGGGCTTGCGTGAAAATTTTTCCATGCCGGAAAACTCGTACGCGATGGATCAGATTTATAATTCATAGGCGAATATTGGCGCTCGTTAATAAAGTTAAGAACTCCGGAAAAAAATAAAAAAAAAAAAAAAAAATCTGCTGCAACCGGCACAACGGGCATCGTCGGAGCTTTCGCGCAGGGAATCAAGGGCGGGTTCGCGGACACAACAGGAATCGGCGTCAAAAAATCGAAGCCCAGCATCAGATGGCGAAAACTTTTGAAATGATTCTGTGGCTGCGTTTGTCGCGGGATTTTGAAAATTTAAGAAATTCCAAGCAAAGAGCGACGCCGAAGCCCCGCCCGAGCTTCATAACCTCGGTGCCCAACTCATAAAATCTTTATCGACAAAATTATTATTTATTGCCATAGTTATGACACTAAAGAGACTGGCATGCCTAAAGATAATGGTAATTTGCACGGCGAGCATACTGAAGATTCTGGAAACGAGCAGAAATATGCGCCGTCGTTTCGAGCGACTGTAAAACCAAGCGTATTTCATCGAAAATAATGAAGTTTGAAAGGTTCCAGAGAGAGAGAGAAAAGGATGTCGTTTAATATATAGAGAAATTAGGGATGTTCCAGAATGGAAAACATGATTTTCGAACGATGCCATGTTAGAATTTTGCATTTTTTTTTTTTTAATGTTCCGGCTTCGGAAATGGCGCTCATCGAGGTGACCAGCAAATGCTTTGATTTTTTTATTTTTTATTCCAAACGAAAAAGCCTCCATGTTAAATGCGAATGTTAATCCCGTTCCCCGAAAGAGCAGGAACTGCCGTTTATTTGCTTTTCCTCGGTTTTCGGCGTGGCGTACCACAAGAAATTTGTCACTTGTACGTATCGGTTCGAACCAATTCCGAACCGAGTTTCAAAAGATGAAGAACAACGTTAGACTTGCGTGACTCGCTCCTTCCACGCTGCAGTTTCCTCAACAGGTTGTTTGTTATTGCCTTTACTCCCTCAATAAGAATCGGGATTTAAGAACGAGACGAAGGAACAGCGATTGCGGTCAAATTTGACATAAATAAAATATTTTTCCCATGGCTTAATTTCCCCGTGGACCAAATCACAAGGCAACTTGCTATAAATTAACGCTGAAAATTGTTTAAAATGGTTTTCGGTTGAAGTGAAATTTTATGTATATGTCCAGAGCGATAAGTTTAATTGCTAACATAGAGGTTCATTGACTTGACACAGGTGGCGAAATAAATTATGACAATTCAGAAAATAACGGAATGAAAAATTCGTGAGGCACGAATTATTAGCAGGAGTAATGGCAAATCCAAAAAAAAAAAAAAAAAGTACCTTGCCAATGACAAAATTGCCTAAAACGTACCCATAGATAAGCTAATTGCAAAATGAGATGATTCATTGACAGGAGATGGATTTTTTTTTTCAATGTTGCCAACGTTACGGTCTCATGGGAAAATTTACACGTTTTTCCTTTGGGAAGCTTCCCTTCATTAATTGTGCTTGATGGCCTCGGCAGTAAAAAGTAAAGAAAGATTCAATTAACTTTTTTTTTTTTTCCTTTTTTAAAAATTATCCCGGTGCCTTTTTTTTTTTTTTTTTTTTTTTTTCGCGCCCCGTCTTGATGCGATTCCCGGTCGACAGCTACTCACCCGATCCTACGCGGTTCCCTTACGCGCGATTCCGTTGCGATTCAGCGGCGGGGTGCGATCCTCTGCCGCTTAGAAGGCTTTCGGTGCATTTAAACGCATCCGATTGGACGTGGCCCACGTTATTTTGCCCGCGCACGTTTCGCTATGCCAGCGTTCGCACGTCGCGACGTTCGGCGGATCGTCCTCGATCGGTCGCCGATGACTAAAGCGATGAGGTGAGGCGAAACAACCGAAATCCACCACGGCGAAGGGCACGATCTTGCACGATAACGACGTCCATCCAAAAGGACGAACAAACATTCTTCCGATAGATCAAACATCCCACGGAGATCTATCTTACTGCGTGACAAACTGCCGCTTACCTGATCCGGGCTTTATTTAACGCAAGCTTTTAATCAATTAAGATTATTACAGTTCACAAAATGTCGAACCCGAATTTATCATCCACGCATTACACATTATACTTAACTTTTTTTTTTTTTTTTTTATATATAACAAAAATTATTTGATCACATCGAACTAGTCGCCAGAAGTCATCTACTAGTTAATTGAACTTGATATTAAAAAAAAAAAAAAAAAAAAAAATCAAGTTTGTATATTCCGCGAACCTCTTTTATATTATACACGTTCCTTGCCAGAGAAATCACGTATTTATTATTATTTTGTCAGAATTAAGATTGACTACGACTAGTTTCACAATCTTGCTGTGTTTCTTGATCAATTAAAGAAAAATGATAGCGAGATGAAATTGATGCATTAATCAGATGAAAAATATTCAGATTTCATTTTTAATTTTCTTTAGGAGCCTGCAATTTTTTTTTTTTTTTTGACTAGCAACTAACAAACCCGTCAAAAACACGCAAGAGACGTGATTGACGCTGAATTAACGCCGAAAAAGGACTTCACTGTCGTAAACCCATAAATATGATTTTTTTTTTTTTTTTTGTTATAAGTCAAACGTCAAAAATCTCGTTAATTCCCAACAAAAATAAAAATTCTTTTTCCAACGCCCTGATTTATATATTATTGTTACCTAACCCTGATTCCAGCAGGACAAGGCTGAGAAATGGAAATTGAACAATGTCCCCTTATCGAGTTCCATCCGCGGTAAAATTTCCATGAAAATTAAAGAAAATTTATTAGCACGGGAACGGCAATCGGACACTGGAGCCACTGCTTTAGGTATAATGACACACGAATTCACTTTATTTGTCACGGTGCGAAGTTCTGCAGGTAAAAGACGCCAAAGCTGTTAAATTTAAATAAGACTCGATCGTTTGCTGATTTATCGCCTCGATTTGACCAATGGCGTCTTAATGCAATTATGCTTAGTGTAATGCAACTGTCGCTTTTGGAATTATCCGCTGGCAAAAATGTTTAGAAATTGAATTTTTTTTTTTTTTTTTAAATCGTAATCGAGTTTGTAAAGCTTTTGAAATTTGCCCAACATCATGTAAATTTGATGCTGTGATAAAAGGATATTCGGGCCATTAACGGAGTGTTGTGCGTTAAAAGCAAAAGAGAAATCCCGAACCTAACTCTGATTTATGATTCCTAGCTATTGGTTCACTTGTGTATATCTGGAGGATTTGGAAATTTCCAATCGGCATTTACAATGCTCGATAAGTAGAAGAAAGGAAGGGAAATTGCGTATCGAATTGCATGATGTGTTTTTTTATGCATATGCGCTTTTATAAAAATTTGTAAAATGCACGTATATACGTATCGCATGAAAGCGTACCTTCTTTATGTCGGGTCTGCGGACAGGTTATTGGGGAATTAAAAAAGAATTCACGTTTAGTAACAGTTCAACTGTATAGGGCGAATATCGAATTTGATATTACGCCCAGTGCCTGGATTATTTTTTAATGTTTCACTTGTTTGATTGGATTTTTTTCGCATTCTCACATAATTAATTTCAAATTGACTTTTGACGATATAGATTCGTGAATCGCTGCTGTCATCAAAACCATCATGTCGCCATATATCAGCCTTCTTTGTGCGATCAAGCACTACATAGGAAAGGTTATGCGTGATGGAAAATAACAACGCAAACTGCAATAAGTAATAAATTTTTTAACTGCAAAAAAACATTTTAAGAATGAAAAAAAAAGGGCTTAAACTGTGGCCATATTTAGAAATTTAGGGGACAGATTATTATTACTATTATTATTACAAATATACATATCTTCCCGAACGATCTAACAAATTTATTGCATATTTTTCTGGCGCTTCTTATCCAGGTTTTTCGGGCATGCAATCTGGAATTTAACGTAAAATACTATCCCAAACTTTTTTAACATTCCATTTTTTATCATCCACAAATGGATGAAATCAAAGATTCGGCTTCAGAAAATAAGAAAAGGCAAATTTGAAATCCTTTTCTTATTTTCTGGATTTCAAATTTGCCTCTATTAACGTAACATATTTAATTTTTTTTTTTTTTTAATTGAAGAAAGCCACTTTCAGATGCGATGCACGGCTTCCAACTTAAAGACAATTTATATACAAAGGAGAAAAAATGTTTTCAATGAACTTCTGCATTTTAAAACTTTTTTTTCGAATGAAAAAAAAAAGAAAACCCTTCATATATAAATATATTGTTTAAACAGCTGCATTTCTTCCCCGTTTTCATCTGAAAAAAAACTTTGAATTACATAAGATTGAGTTATTCATTTGGAGAGCATCAATTTCTTCTTTTAAGGAAAATATTCAGTAATTAAAATAATGTACGTGTAATATTCATTATCTAAAACCAATTTTGTAAAATGAAATATGGCTTTCGCATTATCGTGATATTTTTTCCTTTTTTTTTTAAGCTGATTACGGCAAATTTACAAAAAGGAAAGGAAAAAAGGGAAAAACCGGAAACCCGTTAACGCAAAAACCGCGTTTTAAAAACCGATATAAGGAATCCTTCGAAATAAAGCTGAAATTATTTTATTTATTTATTTATTTATTTTTTTTTTCCGCCGAGGCAAATTTATTAATTAACCAAATGCGAATCCTTATACCGAATTGAATTTAATGATCCCAAGAAAATTCGTTTTATTAACATTTCACTGCTCTAAATTCGGTTATTTTAATTAAAAAGCAATGTTGAAAAGTGATTAGAAACTAAGGAAAGCTTTCCCGAACATGCGATCATTGAAAGAAAATGAAAATGCTCAATTTTCCTTGCATGCAAAATTCTCGCTTTATGCGTGTACGGGCAAAGCTACGACATGGGAAGCAGTGTCAATGTTGTACATTCTCTCGTTGACCAATTTTGTACGTTGAACAAAGCTCCTTTTTTTCTTTTTTTCTTTTTTTTTGATATTTTTTGGCCGCATGAATCGTATATTGATACCGAAAAACTTTTTGTTATAGGCGACCTTACTCCAAAATGATATATTTTTTACTGAGTTATGTTTACAGAGAGAAGAGTACAGGGCTCTCATTGCTCGGACAGAAATGCCGAAATCGAAAAAATTTCGTCAACGCAGACGATATAGTTCAGATCAATCGGTTCCTAACGTAAATAATGCAAAAGCTGACAAATTGGTTATTTCAAAATAACCAGTCATTCATATTTTATTATCAAAATATTATATCAATCCGGAGATGAATAGCGCTGTGTAAAACATACAGCCATGAATAAATACATATTTTTATTCGGATAAACATTGCCACGAGAAGGAAACGTGCACATATCCGCGGGAATATGGCAGAATACCAGCATAAACTATTCGCAATCTCTGTATTTTATTATTGTTCTTCCGTAAGAGATTAGCATGATAGGTAATGTCGATAATAATGGCTTTTTCCAAGGTTTATTTTCCATACATTTACCCGGAAGATTGAAAGAAGTATTTCGTTTTGGATTTTGCATAAATCTTATTATTTTCTTATTTTGCGGTTGCCGAGCTTTTAAGGAACTTTCAGTGTTTCTCATTTTTTAATCAATACATCCAGGAGATCGTTAAAAAGAAAAAAAATTTATGAGGCTGCGCTCTTTTTCATAGATACTGCTGCTCGATGTCTAAAAAGTTGAGTTTTTCCTCAGAAAATTCATATTTCCCTTTTCGAACAATACGTTCCGGTTTCCCTTTTTTTTTTTTTTTTAAATTCACGCACACGAACGTCGAACCTGAAACTGCCGCCTTTCCCTCGTGCAAAAATAACGCTTCGAAATCCGTTAGTTAGCCCATTTAGCTTGGGCAAAAAGTTGACGGGGCTTGCGATTCCATCCGTTTTAAGGCCAAAGAAGAGAGGAGAGGAACAAAAACCAGGTAGCATCCCAAGATTAAAGAAGAAGTGCTTCCATCCACCTTGAAATGCCGAGCAGAAACATTTTGGTGGCACCATTCTCTCGTCGGACTCTTCATTTAATTAAAATGCAGCTGAAATCGTATCAAAAGGCTTTATCGAAAGCCAATAACTCCGTATATATATATATATATATAAATCCTCAATCAAAACTCCTGCCGTTAATTATTGCAGAAACCGTTTCAATTATGAATAACAATTTTAAAATACTTTTCCTATATTAAATATTTCATTTTTAAGCTAAATTTATATATTATACAAAATCCGTCGACGGTGTCAGTGTCTCTCTTTTCGAAAACATAAATTTTTCAATTGCACTTAAGAGGATTAAACAATGTCATAGGATTTACCTAAGGAATAATCCTCTTTCCAGTCCAAAAATTAATTAATTATAAGATGTTTTTTTTTTAATTTCATTTATTGTTATCGCATTTCTTTCGGTAAATCCACTTCGCATTTAAAATAAATGATTTTCACATGTATATATCTTGAATTTCATTCCATCTCATTATTTAGATTATACAGAAAATTACATTTCGTGCATAATCACGTGTATTAAACATTTTTTGTTCAAAAATTTTTAATCCTCTTGTTTGAATTTTCAATTCAATAAATTGATATTTATCAATAATGGAACGTAACGTCCAGTTTTTTAGATGGTTATTAATGAACATTTGTTAAATTTTTCTGCGAATGTTGATAGCTCCTGCTGGAAATCTCTGTTATAACATCTCAGATTGGTTCTTTATTCTTTCGCAAAGATTTAAAAATTTCCATTCTTGAAATGAGCAGAAGAAAAGGAAAAAGAATACCTGGTTGAATTCGGTTTTTCTTTTTAACGGAATGCACATACACGCTGAGATAGGAACTAATTTTAAAATTTGAGAAACTTTATGATTAAACGCACTTAGTTTCAATGGATTTTCAATGTTTTATCTAAATTTCCCTTCCCTGAGATAATATACATGGTCACAGGCTTCGATCTGCATTGGTGGTTTCATTTTGCTGCACAACATTTTGATATTACCTACTACGTTATCCCGCATCCAATCGATGCATGACATTTATGGTTTAGTTAGAAAAAAAATCGTCCTCAAACATAAGGTTATTGGATTATTTTGCAACAGAGATGCAATAGCATGCAAACTTCTCCTCCGTTTCCCTACCATAAATAACTTTCAGTACAAATATAAAATTAGCCAATTCGATGCAAAATATTGTAAAAACTGTCTTGAATTCCGGGGGAATCAGAAAGAAGTTGTTGATCTAGTTCGTTTTCCTTGACTTTGATCACTTCCATTTAATTCTCCAAAACAGGATTTGCTTTTAACTTGTATTACAAAAAGCATGGAAAAATGCCAGAGAATCCGGTTTTAAAACTATATAATATTATAATATTGTCAATTTCGGAGGATGGTGACGAATTGAAAATTTTTCTAAACTACAATGAAATTTATCAAATCAGTTTCGTAGTTAAAGAATAATATAATGCATTATTTTGCTGTCAAGTGCTGTATAACATTAATTGATTCTTCGGGTCCCAGTTTGCTCATTTCGATTCTCTTTCGCGTTGCACGTAAATACCTAACTCAATTTTAACTGATTTTTATCTATCTCCTTTTGTTAGATTTTGTTCCTTCAAAAATGGGATAATTATGTATATAAATTAGAAATATTTAATTTATATGCTAAATTTTTTTTTCTGGATTTATAATAAGAAATATTATTGCTATTTCATTTTGTCTGAAGTTAAAAAGTTTTATAAAATTTAACTTCGAACTATTTGTGCATAACATTGACATTCACTAGCGTTTAATATCGTGATGGTTACGGGTACTAGTGTTAAATCTCGATACACCAAAAATATTAAAAATGTAATTCATTCGTGCTGTAGCTATTCTCGTACAATGTTAGTTCTTTAGCCCTTCCTTTTCTATTTTTTTCGTAAAATGAATATCGGGCGAAAAGATTCAGGTCTTGCTGTTTGTATGCAAGGTAGATATTCTGATCAAACATTAAAATAATATATCGAAGAAGATTTATTTTAGTCAATTAAAGTGATTTAAATTGAGTTTTATATATATTAAAAATGTGTCGCTGTGCGTGAAATATCGAACACCATAAAGTATAATCATCGTTAAGTTTCGTTTTGAATAGCGAAAGAATTTGCTCAAAGGTATAATTATGCACAATTTAAGCATTTTCTGAATATTCCAATTGTACTGAATCATTTACCGTTGAGAAAAGATTTTACTTTCCTCGGTTGTTTATTAATTAGTGGGCAATTTATTATTTAACAAATGATACAGTGCACTCTTATTAAGGGGTGCGTTATAATATAAATAAATTTCAATTATGAAAAACAAAATGCTTTTCCTGAGGTTCATATATGAACCTCGGTTCATCGAAATGCTCGGTTCATAATAGCGTGTGATATCACAGCAATTCGATTCATAATTTTGTATGCCTAAACTCAAAACGTCCAGTTTCTAACTTATAGCATTCTTAAAATCACCGGCACAAATCCATCATTTTCTTAATTTAGCAGCAAAAGGGGGATGAAATGTTTCAGTGAAATTTCAGCAAGAAATTCTGGCAATAGCTTCCAGTTTTGTTATAAACTGATTTTCAAAGATTCGAATATGTCAGTTTGTATGGAAGTATTATCATCTTTCTTTTCCCTATTTTGTGTTGAATCTTTCGTTCACCAATCAGATAATGAATAATTTTTACATAAACGTTTCGCGCAATTGGCGCACAACTTGCAATCAAGATCTCCTTTTATGCATGTAAAAGACGTCGTAGAATATCTTGGAATAATTCCGATTAGAAATTGATGCTTCAGACGATAAAATCCCCAAGGATTAACTTAACTACCCAATTTCTCCGCTCATTTTTCAAATGGAAAATTTTCCACGAGATTTTAATTTTCCCACTTAAAATAAAAATGTCATAGAAATGGCACCGATGTTAAAGATTTATATTATGTTAATTTATTTGGATGCTGGCTTAACTTCTTTAACAATAACACCCAGAGAAGGATCAAAACTGCTAACCCATTGGCCTTACTCTTGTATAAGACAGAGATATATGAGCTGAAAGGAAAAAAGCCAAATTATGCAGGCTCCTTGCACGATTTGTGTATGGGAATGGGAAAATCTTTACAACCATTTTGATTTGAAATCCCGACACCCACAAGGCAAAAAAACGGTAACCGAGCAGTAGATCATCTTGTATCAAAATCTGGGATTAAAATATATTATCGGAGGAATAGGTGACTGCAATATCCAGAAATATTGGAATTAACATGATGCAAATCTTGATACGGTGGCATAATTTTAAAATATGATCGGAGATTATATGGATATGAACATCGTTTTTAAGATTTAAGCTTAATTATGACTAAGTTTATTCAACTTTTTTTTCTCTTTTAGATTCCAAGTTCAAAATTCCTACAGATTCATCTCACGAAATATTTATTTCTGCAACATTCATTTTGATGTCGACCGCAGATTTATTGCATGATTTATTGCAAAAAAGAAATTTTGCAAATAATCGAGCAACATGTCAGTTGCTCGATGTTATTTTAGATATCGAATGTAATACTTCTCTTTATTGAAGCTAAAAACAATCTATATTGAACACATAAAGTAATCATCTATAAATTAAATCATTTGAGAAACTTCAACGAGTTTGACGCTTCGGTTTTTTTCAGTAGCTTCCCTTCAATTATTACCTTTTTCAAAATATATAAATTTTGTTACTTTCACGAATTATTAAACCACATTTCATATTAAACTGTAAAGATATTTTTCTGCCTTCGAGAAATATATTTATAATCGAATTTAATTCTTAAACATTTTAATATCGAAATTTTGACCTGCGACTTGACTTAATTTTGACATTTTAATATCGAAATTTTGACTTTTACGACGCATCGATAAAAACAATGAGAATTAAGGTACCTTATGACTAGATACTTTGACTTGATCGAAACAATCAAATGTATTATCTCAAGTGTTATAAAATAAACATCGAAATTACTTAGGAAAAATTTAATATCATTTTACGAAATATTAATGAGTCACACGCAAAAGTTATGTAAGTTTTGAGGTTTAGTAATGGAAGAAATAAATAAATGAATAAATATATAATCTTCGTCTGCACAAAACACTAGTGTTAATCGGTAATGTGCAATTCAGAAAAGTATTTATACAATAATAGTAAGATAAAATCGTTTTCGACATCCCTGTACAAGAAAAAAAGGTTTCTCTTAGAAAATACTCGCATTTATACAATTTTCTGTTAATGGATTGCAGAAGATTCTGTCTAGAACGCGACGTTACTCGTAAGCGCTTTGAAACCGTAAAAAATATAAAAAAAATATATTCGATTAAGCTTAATTGAGTTACATTTGCAATGTTACCATCGGGATTTTAACCGTTCTGTATTACGATGATATACCAAAAGCGAAGAAGAAAGATTATCCGATTCAATACATACATATATTTTTAAAAAGACATGATTTAAAATTCAAATGCTCAGCCTATAGCTGAACTTTTGTACTTCTTTTGACAAAAAAAGAAAAGAAAAAAACCAAAGTATCTCATTTGACTAAAGGGAACTAGAATATAACTGAGTGGACAAACCGGTCGCCCAAAATAAAAAAACGCAGAAATGAACTAAAATTACTTAAATATAAAAAAAATTTGGTCGAATCCGTCTATCCATTTGCATTTCGGTTCCATTTTTTCAGCACACAATGCTTCAAAGTCCCTATCGTTATTTAACAATCTGAAAATCAGAATCCGAAATAAATACATATTTATGTGTTCATCGAGCATGTTTAAAGGATTTTTAAGTAGCCTTTAAGCTCTGTAGAAGTCAGTTTGCGTTTGATATGCCGATTTAAAAGCTTATCTCCTCCACATGCAAAACGGGAGAATCCCTGTAATTATTAATAGGCTCGAAAACTGCGTGTAGATTCTGACCACCCATCTCAAATTGCGATGTAATTTTAAAAAGAATTCAAACTCATGATATTACCAAATTTTTCAAAAACACTTCTAATGAGCACCATGTCGATCGTGAAATCGCAATTGCAGCAAAAGTTTACAAAAAACATACTGCAAACACGCGTGAATGTATAAAACCTTTATTCAGCACACTTGCTGCATGGTCCCCCTGTATGAAAATCGCTTGAAGAATTTGTTTTCGTCTTCGGGCAGACAATTTAGACGCATTCAAACGTATTTTCATACGAGCGAGATGAATTTTCGAAGACAGGAAATCCGATATTTTGCCTCCACAAAAGAAAAACAATCAGGCGGCCACATGAAAAAAAAAATTGCTGAACATACATCAGAAAAAAAGAGTGGGCAAGACCGAGAAAAATGAAAATCAGTGAAAAAGATCCAACAAAGCGATCGGGAGAAGTAGGAAAATGCATGCTTTCCTAGCGGAGGAATGCGCGAAGGATTGCATATTTCACAAATGCACCACCAAAATTGCAAAACAGCAGGCGACGCACGTAAAAATCCGAACGACTTTATAAATGAAAATTTCCAATAACCATCCACCGGCATACGGAAAAAGAAAGGATCAAACGTACGGAAACCGAACTCGATTTAACGCGATATTTTAATAAATCACTTCATAATATATATAAAATATAAGAATTACCTTTCTACAAGTCAAATTCATTGCTTTTGGCCCAAGGAACCTACTGTAAACGGAGTTTTATGTAAAACCACACAATTTTGATGTTTGACGAAAAACAAAATAAATTTTTTTTTTTGCAAAAATGAAATAAAACAAATAAACGGATACCGCTCGTAATCGAGTTAACACAAGCCTCACGTCAACTAAAAGCGCAATCTTGTTGGACTAGGGCTGGTACTTGTCCGAAATTAGGCCTGGCTTCGAAAATAGTTGTTTAACGTTAATAAAAAAGAGAAAAAAACTAGAATTTATTCCTTCATATTGCAAATCGCAGTCTTATGTTAATTTTTTCAACCAAAAATGAAACTTTTTTCGTTTTTTTCTTCTTTTAACAGCGCTCCTCTCGCACGTTTTCCAACGGATGTCCCAAACGTTAAAATTGCGGGTACAAAATACCTCCAAAATTTCCTTTCCGATGTCGCTTAGTAAGGGATTCGCAGCTCATGAAAAACAATCAAAAAATCCGCAGCATCAAACGTTAAAAAAAAAAAAAAAAAAAAAAGAAAAGAAAAGAAAATAAAAGAAAAGGAAGAAATGGAAAATTATCATTTTTAAGTCAACAACACTCTCGGAGTTTTTTTAAGTGTTCGAAACAAGCGTTTGGAAAGTGTATTGAAAAACCGGAAGCTGAATTTACATTTTCAAGTATAACGTTCTAATGTCTCATAAATTTATTGACAAATATACAACGACGACTGATAGAAGATCTTATGTGTTTCCTGCGAAGAGAAAAACTAAAGGAAACTTGACGCAAATTTTATGCGTGTAAAAATAAAAATTTTCCCAAATATTAAGAACTTCAAACGCTTCCCACATTAGTTGAACATTTGTAATATATTTTTTGACATAACATTTTTTTTTTTATTATTATTTACTCGAAAAAAAATTATTTTATTGTCAATAAATAATATACAGGTTCTTAAATAATAAACGGTTCAGTTATTGGTTTCGAATTAAGGGATAATTTGACTACAGTTATGCCATTAAAGATGATTAATTCCATTTATTTTTATTTTTGCCTTTTGCCGGGATATCGGATTTTTTAATTCGTTAAAACATCGTGCGAGGATTAGGGTAAAAGGGGTTGCAAGAAATCCGCCGGGGTAATATGCAAAATCTATACGAACGCGGGATTGTAACTTATGTAGATTTAACATCAAATCGAGCGGATCCGAATAGCCATCGGTGAATTTTTGTCAAATCGGAATCCTGCATTTTCAAAATTCATCCCTTCACCCGAAAAACCATAAATTGCTTCGCCCCCCGACGCTGCATTCGCTGCGGAACGGGGTCCGCCTCCCACCGGATTCCGAAGGTTTGCCTTTTCTGGGACCGGAGCCCCGGGAAGATCGGGGAACGAGGCAAAAGCCCCCGAGAGGAGGACCACTTTAGACGCCTACCACCGGATCGCCCGCTGTCACCTCCTCCGGCAAATCTGCCGGAGGAATCATTTGGGACCTTGAGGGTTTTTGTCTAGGGAAAAGAAACGATCGGAACACCGAAACTAGTTTACAAAAAACGTTGAAGCCGAACCTAGAAAAGTTGAAAAATTTTAAATTTCAAGGAGGAGAGCGTGGAATATATCAAGGCCGGAGCGCCATAAGCGGCGTTATCTGATACCAGGAAGGGCAACTCAATTTGTCGTCTGCCAGTTCCCGGGCCGCCACGGGAAAATTCGAAAAGGGAGAGCGCTTCCGATGGCGTTTCCGCCTGCAGCAGCTGACGTCGCAGATTTGCCGAGAGCGGAAAATGCAGCGGCACACCGCGATCGGTGACGGAGCTTCCTTGGTCTGGTGGCCCCTGGGGGGGGGAGGGGAGGCGGGGAAGGGGGAAAGAAATGAAAATCCCCCACCCGGAACTTCACGAAATGTGAACGCGAAAGGAAGTGGGCCAAGGCGTCGCCTTTTCGAATCCTCGCGGATTTCACAAAATGGCGTCGAATTTTGCGATGCAGCAAACCGAGGGGGGACGTCAAACGTTTTTTTCGTTCGCATCTCTCGATTTAGGAAGAAATGAAACATTAAATAAATAAATAATAATGGCTCTCCGGGCATCGACGAGCGGAGTAAAAGGGGGAAAAGAAAAAAAAAAAAAGGTAATGCCGCAAATTATTATCGTGTTTGAAAATGCTTCAGATTTATTTATCTATTTGGAAAAAAACATCTAAAAAGAATTCCGTGAAAATGATTCGCCATAATATAAATTTTAGATTTATCGGATTTCATCTGGTTCTCTTTGAAAAGGAGCTTAATGGTTTCAGCCAGTTCTCTAAAACTAGAATTATTTACATTTCACAAAAAAAAGAAGAAAAAATGAGAAGGGCCCAGAAGGATGGAATAAATTCTTTTTTTTTTTTCATTAATGAAATAGAATTGTATCAAAGATCCATAAATTTAAGTCATAACGATCATCTAAATGAGAGAAGACAAAAAGAATCCAGTTTTGTAGACAAAGAATGAAAATATACGAAATCCTAAGGTTCGATGCGGATCGTAAGCTAAGCACGCAAGGCAGAGCTTTGTGTCAACTTAAGTTATGCATACGACATGTATAGGATCGAATTCTCATGACAATTAATCGCAAAAGTAAAATGACTAAAATGCCCGTAAGTTAACGTTGCGCTATTCGATACCTGGTTTTTTTCTTCGATCTATCTTTTAAAACTATTACATGCATAAGTTTAACGTTTAAACATATTTAATTCACGAATGAAGTTGATGATCTTTTAAGTACAAGTATGAGGTCAGGTATGAACTGTCAAAGTATTTTTCCTTTTTTTTTTTTTATTTTTCCTATCTTTTTTTTTCTTTTTTATTTTTTTTAATGGCAAACATTCTGAGATATTTGCCCGAATGGGTTGCTGTGCCTCGCTTTATGATTTGCTTCATGCACTCGTTCTATTAAATAGACAATCCAAGATTAATTGCCATTTTATCTTTTCCTTTCTTTCTCTCTCTCTCTCTTTTTTTTTTTTTCTTTCAAACCACCCATCAGGATCCCAGACACTTTCGTGATATTTAAGAAAAAGGATTTCTTCACATCCGCCAGTCTTTTTTTGCGGCCTCAAGGTGAAGAGCGCAAACAACCGAGGACTGCGCAAAGTTGGGAATTGTTATCTGTGGCTTGCGAAAGCATTCGCGGGGGTCGGTGCCTCGGTCTGCGGATCTGGTGACACGTTTCAGAAAAAGTCGATAAATGCAAAAAAAAAAAAAATCGTGGCGAAGAAAAAAAAATGCGACGGAAAATTTTCACATTTAAAAAGTCCGAAGGCGTTCCAATGATGTAAATGAGAAAAGATTGCCCGAATCTACATGCTCTTTTTTTTTTTTTTTTTCCGCGGCCAGACCTATTTATTAGACTCGCTTTGTCATACCTGGATAATAAATCAATGTAGAAACTGCAATTCTGACAGTGAAAAAAGGAGAAAAAAAAAGATGTGAAGCGATTGCGATGCAAATAATGGGGAAGCCGGGGCCTAAAAGTGGACCAAACTTATTAAAACTACATTCGATGACGTCAGATTAAAGAAGCTTTAAAACGAAGAAGTTTAATTTGGGATTAAAAATCAAAGATGATGGATAACGCGAATGCTTTTTGGAGACAGGTCGTTATTATGCCAAAATGGATATAAGAGGAAAAAAAGGAAATCAATTGGTGGCTTGCTACCTAACCCTGCCCGTCAAGAAGTGACGGATCGTGAAATTCGCAAAATTTTACATACACACACATATACATAAGTCTTGTTAATATCCCACACAAAATTTACATTTTCCAAGAGATCGGAATCAGAAACTGAAAACTTCTCTGCATGAGTTTACACGCAGATACTGCATCAACTGCAAATGTGAATGCTCTTATTTCAGGGCTCAAAAAAAATTTTTGTCTCTACTTTTTGGCGATTTGGATTACCGGAGTGATTCCCCGGAGATTCAGAGAGGAGAAAAGCTCGAAAGCGACAAATTTGGAAGAACGTGTCGAATGCAGGTTTGAAAGGAAAAAGAGTAAAAACAGAAAAAAAAATAAAATAAAATGAAATAAAAAAAAAAAAAAGAAATCCAAATCCTTTCTTGATTGTAATTCATACTGAAAATTAAGTTTGAACTGCAACTAATTCAAAATGTAATATAAAAATCTGAATAAATAAATAAATTAACATTAAATTAAATGTCATTCTTTCAATGCGTTTGATATATCTTAAGCTACTAGTTCATTTTCTTATAGATGAAACTGCAACTGGTTGAAACAGTTCAAACAGGCAAATGGAAAAATTTAAATCTATCACTGATGACTCATAAGTAAAAAGATTAAACAAAATTCATGTTTTTTAATAAGTGCGAATTCTACCGTCTCTTACCTTCGGCATTACGGTTCCCGAATTTATCTCCATAACAAAAACAAGAAAGTTAGAATCTTAAAAAAAAAAAAAAATTTACAAAAAGTCCTAAGACCGTTTCTTATTTAGTGCAAAACCATGCGTGGGGAATTGTTGACGTGAAAACGAAGCGGCGAAAATTATCTAGCGCCACGTCAAATTTTTGCCGCAAATTCCCGGGCCTTGCCGTCCGCTCTTGATATTGTTTTTCATCATCAATATTTCAATTGAAGTGAATTATTTGTTTTAGGTATTCGTAAGACGTATTTTTGCGATTGAAACAGAATTTTTAATGTTTTATTCCCATCTTTATTTATCTGATTCCATCGGGTTCGCCCGTTTATTTATGATTTTTTCATTTTCATTCGGTTAACTGGCGGCAAATAATTTTAATGCCATTTTAATGGTCGTTTTTTTTTCCGCTTTTGCACGTTAACACTTCTTTTAAAACCTAAAAGATTTCGTGCGAGAAATAAAATAACTTCTCTAATTTAAATTCAATAATTAATTAATAACATTTTTTTCTCTCTCTCTCTCTGCAGCCGATCCGTAGCTTGTGTTCGCTTTTGCAGGAAGAACGATTTCCAAGTAGTTTCTCGTATTTCCTTTGTTTCCCGATTTTCCTTTTTTTTTTTTTTTTTTTTTAATGCTCCAGTCTAAGATGGAATTCGAAGCCGCCTCTGGAAGTTTTCCCATCTCGTCGGATTGGATGGAAATTTTAATGCCGAAAGATCGAGGCAGAGCTCTTCAGAGGGGGCAGCGATCATCGGGAGATTTCCTTGGCATTAAACGGCGGTGCCTTTTTGAACGAACGAACACCTTTATGCTGACATTTTTCTCTTCCTTTTTCTTTTTTTTCTTAGCGAAATAAAAAAAAAAAAGTATAAGAAGCTGGGATTACTTAATAAAAGGAACTTCAGTAGTTCTAATTAAGCAAACTCGGTTAAACGCGATGCCTCGCCGTATCGTTAATCTTGGTTATTTTTACTTCGTGCAGAGTAAACGTCAGAACGAGTGTGATTCAAGTGTATTTTTTTTTTTTTTCTTTTGGAAGAATTATGATAAATGATTTGCTTTCACTGAAATGATAACAGAACTTTTATATGATGGGAAATAATATCAAGTTGAACATGATTACTCAAAGGAACAGTAGCGTATGCAATAACTCTGCGTGATGGGCACGTTGCAGAAAATAATTTCGTACCAAACAGAATCAGATAAAACATCATTTGCCACATCTTTTAGGTCGTATTAACGAGATTAAAACGTGGCGGGATGAAGAAACGAATAATTGCAAGTAGAAAAGCTGTTAAATCAGAATTCACGATTGTAAAAAACGAAATTTATATCTTGCGTGGTTTATTTTAAAGATCCAGATTCGGGCAAAACTCATGCAGAAATTAAGTATTTGATAAAAGTAAAATATACATATGTATAGTATATCCTCAACGTCAAATTTTTTACTTTCCATTTCTCTTTCCTTTCCTTGTGCTTGAAAGGAAATAAAAGCAATAAGATTGCTGTGTTTCAAGAAAAAAAAAAAAAATCTTCCTTGAGGATATATAAAACATTCCAGAATATGTTTAGGAAAGGCAAGACGGTAAAA
>JAOWBB010006752.1:0-18756 GCA_028565995.1 Ricinus marginatus
CGCCTGGAATCTTTTTCTAAGCAGGATTATCAAAATGTTCTGGAACGTAAAATTCGGTTCAAGTCTCTCATATTTCATGTCTGGATCATAATTTCAAAAGGAATCCTTCAGAATCTGTTACTATGAACAACTGCAACTTCCTTAGACTTTTCCTTTTTTTTCTATATACCGCTTGGATCAGGCATTTTATTATCTTTTCCAGGTTCTCCCGAATATAACACAGTCAAAAAACATTTGACGAAAAAGCACTCCAACGTTATGCTAGCTCACAATTGCGGCAACCGAATAAAGTTTTTCGTTTTCATTTTATTCTCAGGTTTTTGAAGTTTTTATTCTTAGCTTAAACTAATGCAATTCTCTGTAGCTAATGTAATTCTTAAATTAATCTAAACCTTAATCGTTTAAACTAATGTGATTCTCCTTGATTCTGATATTTTTCTTCATTTGTCGAAAAAATGAAATCGTATTTGCTCTTCTCTGAAAAACAGAACTTAATGTATATAGAACTAGAAGTACGCTACTTGACTTACATCAACGATATCAGAAATCTTACCAATGCTCCATATTTTCTGTCATCCGCCACCCAACACAACCAGAGTAAATGTCTCGAACCTGTAGCCAATAAAAATGATAGCGTAGAACACTTTTTGCAGTCTGGGATTCTCATGTCAGTTGCGGTAGGAATCCTACGTCAAAACAGATCTCGTTGGAACCTCCTTTGAAATTATTCGAGGCCAATTGTTTCTGGAAATGAAATTTCTTTGGAGAAAAGTGAAAAAGCCGAGAGAAAACATCAGTTAATTTTTGAAGTAAACTGTTTTTGTATTGGATGACATTTTGGCGAACGTTTGGGATCTTCATCAATTTTCGAAATCTACCATGGAAAGATTCTGAGATCTGCTTCCGAATGATCTTAGAACAGCTAAAAATGTGAGTAATGTTATGAAAATGTGATGGAAGAAGTTCGTTTACGTGCCTGTACTTTAGATACTTTTCTGATATGAAATTCAGAAGCTACCGCCTTCAAACCCTCGATTAAAGAGCGAAAAATGTAGACGTAGATTAATGAGCTAATGATAATACAATATTATGGAAAATTATTTATAATGAAATGCCCCCAATGCTTGAATAAGGCAGATTTAGATTTTGATTTTGTTTGATGCAGCCGAAATTGATAACTGTTTAAAGAGGATGACTTGTATACTGGAAAATATGATTATAAATTTTTTTCTTTATCCTTGCCATTGAATCATTAGGTTCATTACCGACTGACTTTTATAGGTAATTCAGATTCATCACATCTGAGGGCGTTTTGCATAGAGCCAACTCTTGTATTTCCATGCATTTTGAATATTAAATTGATATTGATAACTGAAGAATGAAGGCTTTCCTTCGAGCCTAATCAAATTTTTACTTCAGCTATTAAAAAATCTTTTATCTTGAGGTAAAAGTGTATAAGAAAATGTGTATGCAATAAGAATCTCGGTATAAAGTGATAAAGATGACATTCAGTCGTTGTTGTGTATTTTCTAACTGTAAAAAAAAAATTCAGTAAATGAATGTGTAATGTGTTTCACGGGTCATACTTACGAGAACACTCAATTAAAATAAAAAAATTTATATAAAATATACCGCTTTAGCTTTTCTTATCTGTTACCATTCTACTTAATTGGTAACTTGCCTTCTAACTTTCAGGTGATTCATAAAGTGTGCAATTGCTGTGTTTAAGGAAATTTAATTGTGATGAAATATCGCATGCAATTTGATTATATATCAATTGAGAAGTAATAAATTTTGGGAGACTTATTTTCAATCCAGGAAAGCGCAGTATACGAAGATGCCTAATCTAATTCTAAGGAAACAAAATTTTCGGCCATTTTCGCCTAAAATGATAAAAATGCTTCCTCGAAAGATAGGAATAAGGAAGTTTCTGTTTTTGATAGTCTTGCCTTTTTCCTTCCGGTTAATGATGGAGAAGGTTTGCTGTATTGAGAAGTTATTTTGCTCCATAAGCTTTTCTTGAAATATCCCGCTTTGTTTGAAAAAATTATCGTAAACGAATCGAAGTACGAGCTTCTTTTTCTGATCTTGGTGATCAGGAAGGAAGAGAGAAAGAAGAAGGAACAGCAGATGAAATGTTTTTGTTCGAACTCGTTTTTTATCATATAACGAATATCTATATTAATCCCATAAATTCTGCTTTGTGCGAAATGTAAATGGTCCACGATAAATAAAGATTTTTTCAGTTTCATCAGTGAGATGAGAACTTTTGTGCTGAAGTTTAACTGCAATTGGTCTTGGTAAGGATTTTCTGATAAATTGTTGGCAATATTGCACAAAATATGATCAGATCATTGAAATTATTTCATTAATAAAATGACTTAAGTATTTCGTAATAACTTGCATTTCTTTTATTAATGTAATTTTAAGCAAAATTGTTAGAATATGAGAACTTTTATAAACTTACAAAAGCTTTTTTCCGAAATGAAACACAAAAGGGGCAAGGGGTTTTAACAGTATTGCAGTACCTGCTGGCATTTAATAAAGAAAAATCTGCATAAGAAAATTATAAAATTAACTGTTTCAGCTTTTTCCCATCTTAATAAATCTTCTCACATGTAGAAGGCGTTCTGTACAAAAAATATAGAGAAATTCTTTCTGAATTTCAGCCTATTAGAATTACTTTGTAAAAGGTTGAATTTCTTTTCTGTCAAAATGGCATAAAAACAGATTTTCATATTAAAATAATAAATTTGCTTATTTTTATTTTTTTAAATGATGCTCTCTTATTCTAAAATTCAAAATTAATATTCGAAATTGAAACTAAATTTATTCCTCAATTTTATCTGTGAATTTTACCGTTTTATAAAGTTCTTAAATAATAAAAATGTTTTATAATTTTATAAAGTCAGCTATTTCAGCAATAAACAAATTATAAAACTTTCTCGAGTAAAAATTTATGCTAACTTATGAATTTATCCAGGATCACATTATGTAAATAAACTTTATGATTAGCTGTTCTTAATAATGTAACAGGCTCTTAATATTTTTCCAGTAAAAAATTTCAAGAAATAATTTCCGAGTCTCTTTTTCAACCGTAATTCCGCACAGATTCGCGGGATAAATAAAGCGGAACGGAAAGCTTAAAATTTTATTACCGTCAAACTACTGAAAGTTTTTGTTGTACAAAATCCTCCTCAGTATTTCGCAAGTTTCTGGGAGTGTAACAGACAAAAAATTGTCCATTCGAAATGAAAAAACATCGGATGAATATTAACAAATAAACGAAACATCAACAAGTCAAAATATTTTCAAGGTATTTTTCTTCTTGAAAGTAATACACATCAAGAAATTTGAAAATTGTGTTCAGTGCGGAAGTAACACACGCACAGCTCCACTGCCGGGCCTTAGCTCGGACTAAGCCTGCTGCCGTTGAAAGCCGTACCTCGTTAGGTACGGACCCCAAAACTCACTAATTCAGCATCCGTTTTCGGAAATTACTTTCTTCGATTTGGGGAGTGAAACTATTTCGGAATCTTCTTTTGCAAGCCAGATCCCCAGATCCTTTTTCTATCCTCAATGGTTTCTTTCCGCACTTTAAAGGCTCTCGTTCAAACGGAAATGAATACTTGTACAAACAACATACCCTTGGCCGTGGGGAGGTATTGCCTCATTCCTTCTGCCAATTTCTCTTTCAGCATCTCGATAGCGTTACAGTAACCTATTCCGCGAGTTTTCCGCCAGGTTTCCGAAATTTTCGGAATTTTATAATCGAAAGATACTGTGAAAGGATAACGCAGTGCACATTAATACAGCGTTCGTGCTCTTCGTAAAACCGTATACTGGTCCTTACTGACGAAGAATGAAAGAAATACAAAATTAATGGCCACATGACCCACCTTCGGTTATCTTCCATTAGCGCTAAAGCATCTGAATCGCAGGCTGGAACTCGAAGGAATCCTGAAGATCCATTCACCGGCGGAATTTGACCGGTTCCACTTCGACACTACCCACCGGGTCCCAAACACCGCGCGGGGGCGCCCGGAGGTTTACCCTGGAAAAAAATGCGCTTTGGCATTCACCTAAATCGTTAATTGTGCGATGTGCCCAGCGAAAATTGAAAAGGATCTCTGGCATGCGTTATTTCAGTTAGCTTAAAGACAATTTTAAATAATAACATTTTTCCGGTCATCGTGACGGAACACTCAGGATGCCGAGATAGTTACAAAGCAGTGGAGAAGAATATTTTGCGGTACGGGCTTCGGAACTATTTAGCACTAGTCCTTAAAATCAAATTCATCTGAGGTGTTCTCGTGCGTTGCGGAAGATCTGAGATGGCACTCCTTCATCACTTCCAGAGTACTAGCTACGTGGAACTGAGAGCATCGATGTGATCAATTTTACAGTTCCCATTTCCACGTTCCTTATTTTACGTTCGGTCTTTCTTGGTGAATCGGAAAATTATATAAAAAATTTCACATTGAGAAGAAGCCTCGGTTTTCTTCGTTCAAGCCGAAAGAGCATCTTCGAGTTTTGCCTTTTCCTTCCCGATTGTAACTTTAAAGCTGCGCGATCCTTGTGCAAGGATTTTCCAGTCCTTTAAGTGAGTTGAGGCAAGAAATCTAAGTTGGATAATCTGGTTCGCGTTTAACTGGAAGTAGTCGTCGTTATAATAATAAATAAAACATTAACATATAACTATTGGTGGGATGTAAAAAAGTAAATTGCTGCAATCGACCTCCGATGAAAACTGTCTTCTCAAACATAAACGCCTTGCATCGCAGGTCACGCACTTGCACGCACTTCCGTTCAAAAGCCCGGCGTTTACAAAGCCGGTCACGACTTTGCTTCGCAGAAACGACTTCGAAAAGGAGTCAAATAGTTTTGCCCCAAAACGAATTTCCCAGTGAAGTCAGCGATTTCGGCTTAAAGGCGGATTGAAACCAACAAGCAAATGTTGGTTGGAGAGAGATTACAATTAAGACGAATAAGTGGCAATATAGAAAAACTATTCAGATTAATTTTATTTCTGATGTTTTAGCTCGGTCATTCAGTTTAAAAATTTTCCTCTTTTTTCGAGCGCAACCAAATCGAAAATCAAAACTTAATGAATTTTTACACTGGAGGATCGACCAGATCGCAGAAATCATCTTCGCGACGTTTCGGCGAAGAATAAGAAAGATTTCCTCCGGTAGCCAGCTGAAGAAACCACTGTTTGGTCACAGAAATTCACAAAGAGCAAGAAACAATAAAAGTTATGATTAAAAGTTTTCCTAAGGCAAGTTTGAGAAAATTCCCCTTTGGGTTCTGTTTTCATCAAGAGCCGTTTCCAGTTTGTATCGAACTGAACCAGGCTTCGTGTTCTCTTTTAAATGGCTGCAATTTGTCTTTATGTAAAAGCTGAGAGCATAAGCGGTATTTCCCGGTGCATTTCCCGGTAACGTCTTTCCCGAAGGGAAGGCAGAGAAAAATCTGTAGCGAATGTTAAAATATCAATCTCGGAAAGAAAACGAAATGATATTTTGTGCGAAACGAAGAACATTCGGCAGTTTCCTGCAACTGCGACACGTGGATCGGCTGCAGGTACAAGGCATTTGGCTTTCGACTTCGAGGCCGATGCTCCTCTGTTATGGGAAGAAGAAGCCGTCGAACGTCGAAGCCATCACGGAAAAAGGTTATGTCGAGAAACACGTGATAAACCTTTTGGCGTCTTTTTGAGAGTAAAGGCTGGAGAGCGGTTAAATGCACCTTTTTTAGAACTTCCTATCACTTCCCATTCCAGCGCGGCATTATCAACTTCGTCCCGGGCCGACCGAATATTTCCTTTAGAAATTCTATTTCATCCGGGAAAATGGATTCCGTCTATCTTTTTTTCGGTTTTCTGCCCCTTTTTCCTATCTTTTGCTCGACGGTCTCAGAGGCGGATTCAACGTTTTTTTAATACTACTTTTTTAATCATATTTATGGAAACTTTCAGTCCTATCGTTCCTTATAATATGCGTTACCTTCCTTGATGCAATACTACAATAACATCACAACTGTTCGACGTCGTGATCATGTTTGTGTTGGCAGTGCATTCAGAGATCTAAAAATTTCCGGTTGAAATCGCAAGTTCCGCATTTGGATGCGAGCAGTCTTTCTTTTTATTTTTCTCACATTCATTTTATATCTGGTCGGGAGAAGTGAAAAAGTCGGAGGCACTTTCTTTAATCTCAAGCGGCGAATAATTTTTTCCTATTTGCAAATTAGTTCATTTAAATGGTAAAAATTCCACGTTTTTCTAATAGTAAAACTGGAGAAAATTTTATGTAAATGAATAATGGCAGCTTCAGAGTCCAAGAAAAAAAAGTGGTTTAAAATTTGATAAGAATCTGGAAATCTGCAACTCCTACGGGGTAGAATAGAAATCTGCGATGTTATAAATCCTGAAATAATACTTGAAGTTTTCTTTATCACTGAAGATTTTTCTATATCTCTACTTAACGGCTCCGTTTTTTCGTCGTTTGGATTTTGTAGTCGTTTTCGATTATTCTCCAGTTTTAATCAATGCTTTCGAATTCGAAACCGAAAGTGGCGAAAGGCCTTCACTTTAATTCGCGCCGAATTCGAATCCTTTATGCTGATTCGTTATTTTAATTGGCCGAAAAAGAAATTAAAAAGAAGAATTGTACTTTGTGACACGTTGGGTGTGTTCGCAGATAAGAAAACAATTCCAAAATTGGGGATTTCTGTGGGAAATTCCCTCGTTGCGAAGAGCAGCTCACCGTTCGAATGGGAGCTGAAATATGATCCTGCAGGATATTTATTTTAATTGTGAACTTGAACTAGAAAATGTTTTAGGTCATTGATGGTGCCATTACATATTCAATATTTTTTTTCGTCAAAATGAATTTTCTCTTTTTTTGCACGTAATATTTTATTTCAACTCCGCCTTCTACCGCATGCAGTCGAGGAAACTCTTTCGTAAATAAAAGTCGCCGGGGATCCCGTAAATTTTTTTATATTTCGGGTTCCATTTCAGATGGGATTTTCTTCTTGGAGAAGACGTGAGCGTCTGTATTTGTTTAATGATTCGGTGTAACAAATATTCGTACAACTCATTTTGAATTTTGCCGACGACCCGTGATATGGGCAGGAAGACAAATACCGTAATTTACTGGCAGACACGGGAGACGGAAAATTTTTATTAAACCCGAACGATTTCCACGTTCTCATTTAACGTATTTTATTGCTGAATTTGATTCGGAAAAGAATTCTGCACTTCCCTTTTTTTTGTGATCTCATTTTCTGAGAGTGAGAAATTTTCCTGGTGAAAACCCATTTTTTCTTAGTCTGGAATTTGATTGCCGCCTGGAAATAAATAATCATATCAAAGTTTCCCGACGTTGATTGTATTCCTGGGTTAGAACAGAAAAATATTTTTCAACTGCTTATCCCGTTCTATTTTAGCATCTTGAATAAAATTTCGTAGCAGGAACACTGAAAATTTACCTGGATCATTTTTCCAGTTCGGACTTTAACGCTGCGGAACAATTGTCCGATTATTTGCCTTCGACATCCATAGGAGAAAAATCATCTGACTTTAACTTTCGACCCGAGCGAACAGCGTTTAGGTATCGTGAGATGCCTGGAGCACCAACCTTTTTTATGTTACACCATAGTAAACACATTTTTTTTTTAGGTATTTTACGGCCAAGCGCAACGCCTGATGCAACCATTCTATATAGGTGCGTGATGAATATTTCGTAAAAGCTTTTTTTTATTATTTTGGCTAAGTAACTCGATTCCTTTTTTAATGCTTTGCTGAAAATGAAAGGTTATGCAAAATAAATTGTACCTCCGTACAACTTTTTCTGAGATCTATTATCAGGCGTGATTTTGTTCTCTTCTTTACTTTCCTAAGGATACTTTCTTCTACGTTGAGATTTTCAATAGTTTTCACTTTGCGTCAGTATCTGACTTCTTTTGGCAAACTGGAGCTGAATTTTCTTAAAATTAAAATATCAAAGTGTACATATGAATCGCATACAAAAATTTCGGAAGGGAGAAGAGAAATACTGCCAGGCTTCTTCAAAATAAGGAATTCTTAGTTGCCCCGGGTCACTTTAATTAAAAGAATGACAATGTCAAACCTGCATTGGAGAAGTTACTTTCATGCACGAAATGAAAGGAATATTGTATTGTAAAATGCAACTAAAATCACGTAATTTGCGATGCATGTGTAACTCACTAACTGTATAAACCACGTGAGGTGAACACTGAAAGATGAACGAGAATGGCATTCGTGCCTACTAATTACAATTTTCTTTTTCTTCACAGTTGACAAAAGAGGCCCACGCTTAAGAACTGCTGAACTTTGGAAACCGTTGAATCAACATTCAGCACTCCGATTAAGTTATGACACCGATCAGCGAAAGGAGAATTCCACGAGAAAACTAAATTTAGATAAACTTCTTTTTTCAAGTTCTGTGTGGAGCACGGCAATGGAAAAAAAGGAAGAATAAAGTAAAAGGAAGAATTTTTTTCCTTCGTTTGTCCGTTTGCACATGGAATAACGAAAGCGATCTTCCCTTTTTCCTTCCCCGCATTTCGACTTCCTCCCTTCTTTCGTGTCTTTTCTCAATTGCTACATTCTACTTTGAGCCTCTGGTTCTCCGCAGTGACAGCAGAAACAATAGGAAAATAGACAGCGGTTAATAATGCAAATTTTAGCAGATATTTGGATGGGAAGTTTGTTCCTTGCCACATGGTCTTGTCTGACGCTGGCCGGATCTTGTCCCACGGTCTGCATTTGCAAGTGGAAGAGCGGCAAGAGAACGGTGGAGTGTCTCGAACGGGCGCTGATAATCGTACCGGAAAACATAGATTCCGAAACTCAGGTGCTTGACATATCGGGGAACAACCTGCAAATCATCCCGAGGGAAACGTTCTACAAAGCAAACCTGACAAATCTCCAAAAAGTCTATCTTAAGAGCTGCCGGATCGGGCAGATTAAGGAACGAGCTTTCCGGGGCCTGACGAATCTTGTAGAGTTAGATTTATCGCACAACCTGCTTACGGCCGTTCCTTCGGCGACCTTCGCTGACGTCCCCTTTCTTCGGTACCTCTCCTTGGCGAACAATCTCATTCAAAAAATTGAATCCAATGCTTTCGTCTCGGTAACGGGCCTTGCGAAGATCGATTTGTCGCATTGTGAGATACAGACAATATCTCCCCACGCGTTTGAAAAGCTGGATTACCTAGAGTGGCTGAAGCTGAACGGGAACAGACTTTCGGAGTTGCAACCGAAAACGATAGAATCCATCAGCAAACTGCATGGAATCGAGTTGCACGATAATCCGTGGATTTGCGACTGCAATCTGCGAGCCGCAAAGGAGTGGCTGGCGCTTTACAACATTCCATATACCATCGGACCCGTGTGCCACAGCCCAAAAAGGGTGATGGGAAGAACGTTCGCCGAACTCGGAATCGACGATTTTGCCTGCAGACCGGAAGTGCTTCCTATAAGTCGCTACGTCGAAGCCACCACGGGGGAAAATGCAACCGTCGTTTGCCGCATCGGTGCAGTGCCCCCTGCCAGCATTCACTGGTACTGGAACGGAAGATTGCTGCTGAATAATTCAGCCTTCAGCACTTATCAAAAAGTTTTGATTTTCGAGGAGGGAATTTTCGAGAAGACAAGTTCTCTGGTTCTGACAAATGCATTAGAAACGGATTCCAGCGAATTCTACTGCGTCGCGGAAAACAGGGCGGGTTCCGCGGAAGCGAACTTCACCCTCCACGTGTCTTTCAGAACGGCCGGCATGGCTTCTCTCGACAGCAGACAAATCGTGGGTCTCGGCGCCGCACTGGTCCTCCTCGTCCTGGCCATTCTCATGGTAGCCTTAGTACTTTTACTCCGTTTGTGCCGTCTTCCATTTTCAGAGAGCAAGACTCCCGGTCAGCTGGAAGCGATAGCCACAATGAAGCGGAATGGAGTTGCAACGACCGCAAAGCCGACAGTTCAACCGTCGAGGATTACCCTGGACTCAACCGATCGCAAGGAAGACCACTCGACGAACGAGCATCGACGGAGCGAATCGTCCTCGTCGGATCGCCGTGACAAAGACGTTGCCGTCGGGGGGCCTTTACCCCACCAAAGATATTTGTCTCTTTCAAACAATCCGGATATAATCCGGGACACAAAGTCTGCGGCGTTTTCCGCTTCATCCGATCATTCTTCGGACCCAGCGGATCGTCGGCAGTCGAGCAACACAAATCGCGCCGCCGAAACCATCCCCGAATACATCCGGAGAAGTGGAGGATGGGAAAACGAATCTTCGTCTTCGGAGTCGTTTATTCAGCTCGCCACCGCCGTTTCGAATCAGGGCTACGACGCCTCCGACAGAACGCCGATCATATCGGAGGAGGAACTGGAAAGCGGACCGTACCCGAGACCGAACCTCGGCGATTATCCTCCGGATTACGGTCTTCCCATACCGAAGCAATCAACTTGCGAACCGGATGCCCTCGTGCCTACTTTTCCCGTTTCTCCGGAAAATCCTCGACTTCCCGATGCGAAAACATTGAGGGTGTGGCAAAGAGGCGTCCCAGTATTGCCTCCAATAACGTCTCTCAAAAGAGTGCTCACGAACTCGAGGAATTCTCCCGACGAGGCTAATCAGGAAGGACGTGGCACGGACGTTTAACGTAACGAAGACCTGAAAATCGAAAAACGAGATACTTCCTCGCAGTGTGTTGTGAACCAAAGATCTTTTAGCACGAAAATATTTCAAGTAATTAATTTTTATAAGATTTTATAAATTGCATTATAAGGTAACAATGATGTACACGCGTTTTTTATTAGAATGATGAAGCCATCCGAGATGGTTTTGTGCTGAGCAGCAGCGCTGTTTTGAAAATTTCTTTTAACCTTGCAAAGACCGCTTCTGTTCAAATCCTCTCTTCCGAAAAAGGCAAAAAAGGCACGAAAATGAAAAGTAAAATTACTGGAGATCGTGGAAGGCGAAGGTAAGACATGGGGGTGGAAAATAAAGTTAACCCCTTGCGTTGTATTAAAGCCAAACCGACAATATAAAAAAAAGCACTGGCAGCGAAAACGCCACCCGGAGCCGAAAGTCATATCGACATTTTACTTGTGCAAACACTTGGGGAAGAATTTTTATCTTTATAAAGGATATGGGCAATAAAAACTTCGCTTCTCAGTTGGTTCTCAGTTTCCATGTCGCAATGACCATGTGTTTACGTTTGAATTCAAAGCAAAAACATTCTCAGTTGCTTGTTCTTGTCATTTAATGATGAATCTTGGATTGCAAATAACAACTGTCAAAGATTCCTTCTGGTTAATTGTCGATGTCTTTCGGATGCTTCCGATCAGAAGAACAGCAGCAACAGATCAGCGGTATCACCTGATGTTACGGCACCTAAATGATCATCAGGTAAAGAAACGTGTTTAATGTTAACGGGAAAATAAGCAAGTTTCTTAGCCTAAGCGCCATTTGAATTTGAAAAGTTGAATCGCGGAGAAAAATCAGCTAAATAGATAAAACAGTCAGACTTCGTTTTCAATTGCAACATCAGATGCAATCGTAAATTCTTCGGACCTATTCAGATTTGAAATCTGGATATAGTCACATTGTATGACTTGGATGACACTGGATATAGTCACAATTTTATGACTTTCCACGAGAGAAATTCTAAAGTATATTTTGGTATTGAAAGAAAAAAACTCAAAATAAAATTCCACTGGGCAGTTTTTGCTGCCGTCCACGATTCTTCTCTGGAGCCTTCCGACGAGCCCTTTGTCCTGTATTCCAGAAGTAATGAAATCCCAAGTTAACCGTGTTCTCTTCATCAGCCGAGGCCCCCCGTTACTTTAAAAAACCATTACCTGGAGCGTCACCACTCGGATTCCAGTTCATCATTGAATTGTCATTCATTTCACGATTTTCTTTTATGCTAGTCCATTTCCGACGCCACATCATCTAACCGACATTAATTCCAGCCGTCTGTGTAAAAGCTGCATCAAAACGACAAAATTTTTAGACAAATGGAATGCTTCATTACTCGCTTATGCTGAAGGTATTAGATACTTTATGAGGTTTTCACAAGCTTAGGTTAGGGATTGCTTTTGCGTGAGTGATTAGGGCGTCTGATGAAGCTTTCACATCTTCAAACTTCTGAATCTATTTCACTAATGAAATTCTTTATTATCAGAATAATCTCTGTGAAGCTGCACAATGGAAGCTAAAACTACTTACATAATGGTTACCAATTTTCATAAGTCAAAAACAATTACGTCTAAGCTTTTTCATCTTCCGTTCTTGAATGTATTTATGCTGCACAACCGAAAAATTTCTAACGATTTGAAATAGAAATTAAAATGTGAAACTTGTCTGAAAAGTTAATAATTTCTGCCTAAAGCCAATATATTTTGTATGACCCCAAATTTAATGTACTGATGCTGACAAAACGTATGGACAAGAGAGATAAAAAAATTTTTGAAAAAATCATAGCGATTCAATAAATTTTTTTTCCTCAGATATTTTTTATCTCCACTAAGTATTAGATCTCCTGCTGCAGCCTCCTGGCTTCGAACGCGCAAATTTCCGTGAGCATTTTGATTTACATACGTAAAAATTATAAATGTTCGCCGGCTATTAGTGCTCATTTCAAATCCCAAAAGAATCTAATTCCTAAGAATAAGTAAGTGTGTGTTATGGTCGCAAATTATTTTGGATGTTTCGGAGTGCAGAGCGTCTTGGGTTTCTTGTAAAAGCTGCATCAAAACGACAAAATTTTTAGACAAATGGAATGCTTCATTACTCGCGTATGCTGAAGGTATTAGATACTTTATGAGGTTTTCACAAGCTTAGGTTAGGGATTGCTTTTGCGTCCGGTTTTGAATTCGAAAAAAAATTCGAAAAACCGCTTAAATTGTAACATTCTGACACCAAGATAATCAGGATGACCGAACGCTTGCTGAGGTCTTTCTGAAAACTTCATGAATGACAAAAGGCCTGAATTTGCCTGTTCATTTTTGATAGTCATTTAGCCGTAGTTCCCAATTTCAGAGAGAAAGAATTCTTGTATGGTTCAAAGGATGCTACAACGATGTCGTGTAATGTTGGATAATATCCTGCAGAATCCTGTAATGTTCACTATTTTTCGACCATTACATATACCTTCGTATTTTGGCATTCTTTTAAAAACAGAATAAAAATAAAAAATTCCTGTTCATAAAAAAGATAGTTTTTTTTTTATTTTTCCGGGTACTTTAACTTCTGGATATGGTAATTTGAGTACTCCAGTTTTGGAGGTGCGTTATTTATACAGAACTATAACTTTATTGCCCAAAAAAGATTAAGTTAAGAATGAAATTAAATTCGATTGAAGATGTTCCTTAGCTCGACTTTAAAATATTTTTTTTCAATAATCTGTGCTCAAGATGTCTTTAATTTTGAAACTGTGAAGTAGGATTTCAGAATCATGAATAATCCTCGTGACGCATAAGATTGCTCAGATGGAACAAAAAATAATTTCTCCGCATCTTTTAAGGTAGAAAAAGCAAATAATTTTCGTCTAAGCCATGAACTCCAATGACTACTTGTAATTCTTATTCGAGACAAAGAGTGTTATCAGGGGGTAGAATATTCTGAATAGATAATATTCTGCTGACTGTGGTGCTTGATAGTATCCTCCGATCTGCAGTAGGCATTTCTTTTTGATTACTACATAAAAAACAAAGCATATAATCAGGCGAAATATGCAACAGATAAAATCTAAAGAGTAATAATTTATAATTTCGTTTTATTAAATTTTTTATTTATTATTATGATTTCATTTATCACGAAAAACTTATTGTAATTTTATAATGAATGTTCCATATATATTTTATTGTTTAATCATAAATTTAACTTTATTTTTATTCTCGATGTATAAGAAAAGTAAAATAGAAAATTTTCCGTTTCTACGGTCGGCGTATAACCATGATTTCTTCAAGATTATAATGCAAGCGAAGAAAAATAAAGCTTTATAAAATGCATTAGAAAAGGAAAAAGACTTCTGAGCAGTTAATGAGATTATAATATATCGTTTCCAAAAATTAAATGAATTCTAATAATATAAGATCAAGTATCGATGCGATTTAATCCATTGAAATAATTAAATGTTCACAATTTGTTCAATTAAAGATATTAATTTTGAATAACAAGAATTAAGTATTCAGGCATAAAAATTTTTGATAATTTAAAATTTTAAAAGAAATAAAACTAATTGATCAATAGTAGTAAAAATCTTATGTATTTTCGTCGATTAAATTACAATAAGAACCAACATATTCCTGAACCTGCAATTGATAATTTGCCCTAAGAAGCAGAAAAGGCTCAAATAAAACGAGAAAGTGTAAATCAAAATTTTTAAAAATTAAAAAAGATATAATCCAATTCAAAAATAGTTTCATCAATGCAGAAAAATTCATGAACGAAAATCCAAATTCAACTCAATTATGATTTTCTTTCAGCAGACAGAAAATTCCTTAATTCCGGCATCTACACTTACACTGTTTCGTCGCAGTTACATTGTCTCTGAATCGGGACCATTTCAATTAGAATATGATCTTTGATAACATCGGTACAATTAGCTTTTTGACGTCTAACATGCTTTGCAAAATCTAAAAATTTCATTCGGCTGCAGTCGAATGAATTTATCTTATTTATTATCGGATTCCTTAGTCGTTCTCACTGAACGCAGATTGAAGGAGGTCAGAGATAGATTTGCATTCTTCGTCTGACTCTTCTCTCAGTTATTTCAACAGCTCGGTCCGGTTGATCAACAAATACATCGAAATGTTAAATTGATCGCCCAGCAGTTTTATCTTTTCCTTTAACATGACTCGAATAAAAGCTTTTCTTCAGGTTCAGAAAATTTTCTCAACTTCTTTCTTTTACATTTCATTACAACCTTGCTGCAACGTTGAACTTTTACTCCTACGTTATCCTTTATTGCGCATGCCTTTCAAATGCACGGCAAAGTTTTGAGCGGCGGAACGATTTTAACAGATAAAATAATTAACAGTTATTTCGAATATATTTTCCTGCAGCAGCATTGAGACGGCTCTTGAAATAGGGAATTCGACTAGAACCAGTTCTGGCAGAGATGATACCCGTGTGACGGCAACTTAAAACTTATGAAAATATTGTATGAGAAATGTAATTTGAAAATAAGCAAAAGTTAAAAAATTATCTTTTTTAGGAAAAACGTCGTTTTCAATACATAGATAAGAGATAAAAGATATCGGCTGAAATAGGAGATGACAAAGAGGCTTTCCAAAAATTTTCGTTGGATTTTCCCTTGAAAATTCTTTTTTCTTTAAGTGCCAGTTGCCGAATGAGATCTCTGTCTAAGACAAAAGTCTCGCGTGAATCTTAACATCGTTCAACAGCTTCCCAGTAATAAAAGATGAAATCGTCCTGGTATGGAATTGGGTGAGACAAGAAGTGCAGCCAAATTCATTTTTCAAATGAATTTTTCATTGAACTTCGCATTTCCTAAATTATTTTTTCATTCCCAAAATGGAAAATGTAATCGAAAGATATTCCTGCTGATGGCTTCATAATTTCTTCCCTTGTTCATACAAGAAAACTATGGTTTTATTTTTTTTTGCAAAGCGAATGGCTGCCAGAATACTTTAATTGCCTTTTGTTGGTGCAGCTTAATTTGCAAAACTTATCGTGAAAGCTTAGCTGTTCATAGCTTTCGAAATTAATTCGACCATAAAAATCGTGTTTTAGGGTATTATTTTGTCTGACACACCATACTGTGAACTGCCATTAATATTTAATTTAAAGAAAATTAAAAATTGCAGTTTTTAAATAATTTTTGTGAGTGAAAGTCTTAAATTTTTTTAGTTTTGTAATTTAAAGCAAAGGAATTGTTCCATGGATGTATGTTCAAAATAGTACCTTTTTAACCCGTGACAGAAGTACCAGCCTTTCGGTTGCTGTGTAAAGCCAAATTTGAAATAGCAGCGGGCCATGTTCCCAGTCGTGAAAGCATTAAGAAAGGATGAAACCTAATGAGAACGGTATATTTTGCAAAATTGACATCAAAATAATTACTGCTTGTATAAGAGATGAACTTACTCGGAAATCTACGACATTTATGGCATCACTAAACCTAGCGCGTATCGGTTGTTTTCAAGATTTTAAGGGACAACTAAAACAAAAGGAATAACCATTACTGGAACTGTAAGAGGATGAGTTTTGTAAAGAATAACAGACTTTCATGCAAAGTCACCTCTCGACTCGCATAAGATCTAAAAATCAGTTTCTTTTCCCGAACTTCAGGTTCCGACCATGTTCTGACGAAAAGAAGTGTCTGCGAAATGTTTAAAAGAATTTAGAATTGTAAATTTTCCTCCACTGCATGCAGTCTGTTGCCACCCTTGGTCTCTTATTCATCATGTTTTTCTTGAATATTTTCAGCGCGTTTCCTTTTTCATTCTCCCATGACAATGATCTCGGCTTCAGCGAATATCAATGAATAATGAGCCGAGAAAATTCGATTTTTCCCCCATTCTGGGCCAATTCTTGCCGAATGGTTCATCTAGGAATAACCAAGTATGCAATTCGCAAATGCATGACAGTATGGAAGGGAAAATAAAAATCAAAATTTGATAGTCACTCGATAAATTAAAATTTTAACGTCAGGCGGTTGTGAGAGCGACTAATTCTGGGACTATGCGTCTCCTGTCGCGAACGGGGCAACTGTTGGTGTGTTTTTAAAGATTCCGCATATGTTTATTTGCATGAACTATTCAAAGAACGACAGAAGCAAGCAATGAAACCAACAGAATCAATCTTCCTGCGAGATAGCAATGTGAACGGTGCACTGAGAATGGTCCGATCGGATGGCACGTCGCTGCTGGAAGAGCGCGTTGTCGGTCCTTAAAGTTCTTTTGCTACGTCTGATCGCAATTTACATTCTGAGATTGACACTGCAACCGATGTTAAACGAGTCAAGATGACTAATCTGAACCGATTCGTTCTGAAATTATCCAGTTTATTCAGGAACTCAATAAGAACTTTGATGCACGCTTTCAGACACAACTCCGTTCATCAATCTAGAAGAATGATGCCAGAATATGTTAAATTTATGCTTTGCAACATGGATATCACTTATTTGATGTGATATGCCGATATACGAATATGGAGCTGTCCAATTTAATCTTTTAATAAAAAATCAAAATGTTCCAGTGTCTTAACTATTTGCCCTATTTTCAGGATAGCTCCGGATGATTTATTATTCGGATCATATTTTGTCTTTTTATCTACCGTCTAGATAAAATATCATGAAAAATATGTTTGAGACATTTCTTTAAATACCGTTTTTACTGCAAATTTTTTTGCAATTTTCTTCATTTCAAAATAACAAACTTGTTATATTTAATGAGGGAAATTCAATCTATCGGCCAAGTGACTCCAAAAAAGCTCTATATTCATTAATTTTTGATGGAAGAAAAAAGAGTTGAAAAATTAATTCCCTTCTCTTTAGTTTTATTTCATGTTTTTCCACGATGACACAGTTTTCATGATTAATTACGAATACTTAATTTATATTATCGTTCCCCCCCAGGTTATATTCATGCACAGTAAATTCAGATTCGTTTAAAAAGGATCCTAATCCTTCCATGAATGAAAATAACGATCATTTCACTGCATGTATGACATACTGTATATCCAGTGCAGTTTGAAAATTTAGTTCTTTTCTCCCAGTAGACTCAAATTCTAAATTTAAAATTCTGTTACACTTTTGAAATAAATAAAAGTAAGAGATTGCACCTAAAATGCGGCAAAAAGCCAAAATACAAAAAGTATAAAGAAATGCGCATTGAAACTTGGAAAACCGCAATTAGTTCATTTTCTATCTATAAACAAGAAAAGAAATATGATCACCTCATCCTTCGCTGGATGGTAATTACGTTTATTGACATTTTTAAACGTAATCCATCTTATTAAATATGTAAATTTAAGTGTTAATATTAATAAAAATTAAATTAACATTAACATTAATATGTAAATAAAATACGATGATACATTTTACATAGATTTCCGATGCACATCTGAAAATTTATCTATTCTTAAGACACTTAATATGCGAAAGTCACCCAAAAGTCCAGCCAAAACTGAAAATTCAGCTTACACAATTGCATTAATTAAAACTGATTAATTAGATACTATATGTCATCTTTTTTTCTTAATAAAAATTTTGATTAATGTGCCGCTTTAGGAGTTGATGGCAAACGCAGCAGAAAAGTAAATAATTGATAAAATTTGGTAACGTTTTCTAAATATAGAAGTACCGTTCAACAGCATTAAGATTTTCCTGTTTTCTGGAAATATTGTTGAGAAAGCCATTTATGTCGGACTGATCGTATTTTTCGCTGTAATTCTAATCGTACTTTACATTTAACTTCTCCAAATCGGACTGTCTTTTTTTTAGGTTAAATTTCATTGTTTTGTCCTTAATTTATTGTTATTTTTATCTGCTTCGGTTCGCATCTCGTTCTCCAGGAAGGATTTCGCCACCCGTTCGATGCAAGGATTTGATCCAAATCTTTGCTCTTACTCTGAAAGAATTTTCTTCTACAGTTTTTTCGTCAATTGTACAAAAGCATTCATCAAGGAATAGCTGTAAATAATGAGAAGTTTAATTAAAACCGGAAAGTCCGATAAAACATCAAAAGGAAAATTCTTT
>JAOWBB010006753.1:0-18738 GCA_028565995.1 Ricinus marginatus
CAAGTTGCCACCGCCCAGGCAAGAAATCGTAAATAATGATCAAAACTATATTGCACAATAAGGTTTATTTAAGGTATTAAAAAATTATTTCTTTTACTCTAAAAACAGAGAATTTTATATTTCACCAAATACATATTTATATATGAAGATAATTATTATAATAATATATTATTCGGGGCATAAAATCCTGAAACACGAAAATGATAAGGAAAAGCCCTTCGCAACAGTAAATGGTAAAAACCGATGTCTTTTTCCTTTTCTCCCTCTTTCATTAAGCGAAGTTAAAAACAATAAAATGGGCTGGAAGAAGAAAACCCTGGAGAAAAGAAATATAAAAGTCAATAAGGGTAATATAATCGAAAAAAAAAGTAACATATCAGTTGGAAGTGAGAAACACATGCTGAGTGGTGTTAGGCAATTTATCTGAGTGATGCCTTCAAGGGAGATTTGCTTTGTTTAATATTAACATTTTTTTCTTTTATCAGTGATAAATGATACTGAAACATAAAGCATGAAATTATTCGAGAAGCGAAATTTCATGAAACATTCGTGTGTTCTTTAAGGAATTGTTAAATGTGTGAATTTTGTCTCTCCTGCCAAAATTTCGCAAACCGTAACAGCAATATACAAGTATAAAATTCTTCATTGAAACCCTTCAAATATTATATCAGAGGATTTTTTTTTAAAATCTACTCTATTTAAAATAATAAGAAAACAAGTTATTAGCTCTAATAATGTAAAATCCTTAATTTGTATTAAATAATTGTAGTCTTTATTAAATTAAGTAGAAAAACTAAATTTTAATTATTACATTTCATGTCGAGACCTATTTCAGAATAATCTGATTAGGGCTCAGAAATATGAGGAGCAGTTTTTCATGGGTGCACTGGAACCTATGTTGGATCTTTCCCTTTTCACCGAACAGGAATAAGCTCAGTTATAATAAAATATCGATAGCTTTATTTGAATAACAGTTGGCTAACGTCTCATTTCTGGTTAAAAAAAATTAGCAGTTCATGCACACAGAATATATTTTTATTATTTAACATTCAAATCAGCTGAAAATTTAATAAAAAACTCTAAATGAAATACTAGAAATGACTTTTTAAATTTTCGACTCTACAACATTTATACTTACACTTTAACTTGATTGACTCGTAAAGAGTCTGCCGCAAATAATTATCCCATTTTATATTCCTAAATTGAAGGTTTCATTAGTCACGAATTAATAACTCGAAAGAGATTTAATCCCTGCTTCATAATGAAAATTATTCATTTATATACGTAGCGAAAATACAGGAATTCAATTTCATAAGAAAAATACTGTTTTGCAAACAGTACTTCATTAAAGACATGATAAAAGTGAATTCGCCCTAGCCGAAGGATACTGAAGGGGCTGAAAACTTATTTCTACCATTTACAATAAAAAAATTTTTTGTAGATTGTGAGTTGAAAATGATATTTGGTTTCAACTTTTCGCGTTCAAGACTATTTAATATATTGTCAAGAAAAAAGATTTTTCAGGAAATTACATTTCTACTGCTATTTTGCATCTTTTACTTTCTTCTTTTTATCCAACATATTTTAAGTTAGACGCCTAATCTCCTCGCTAGATTTAAAAACGTTTTAAAAAATTTTATTAAATCTGGATTAGCTTCTTCCTCGCTGAAGATTTTTGATTCTCGTTCAAAGCGCGGTGATTATGAATTATAAAGAAAAATGAATTAATTATTTCTGTTTGTTTTCGTTCAGATTCATCGGTTTATTCTGAAAGATTTTTAAGCTTTTCTGAAACTGAACCTTCCAGTACAGTCATCTCATTTCGTTTAAAAACTGAAGCCTGTAATTATTGTTAAGCTTAATTTAAATAAAATTTAAAAAAAATTCAATTTATATCATAAAGTAATTTTATTATTAAACTCATAACATCAAGTAATTTATATTTAATGTTGATTCCTAAAATGCTCGACATTAATATCGTAAATCAGAATTTTAGTGAACAGTGAGATTAAGTGAAAGACAAATTTTGAAAATTTTCAGGAACATAAAAAAAAATACCGAATGCACGAAATTCATATCGCTAAATGTATTCACCGATTATTAAACAAAATGAATTTATTAAGGTTTTTCGGATAAAAACATAATTCTTGTAATAATCGTTAATAACAAAAATAAAGCATGACAATATAATAAAATATAAGAAATTTGCTGAGAAAAATTTAAAAAATATTCTGCATTTGAGTCTGATACCATTTTATCATCATTTTAATTCTAGTTTTCACTTTCGATATTTTGGTTAAAGGGAAGATATATTTCAAATTTAGCAGTATCTTTGAAAGTTTTATATCTTAACAGGAATTTCAAAAAAAAAAAAAAAAATCACTTTTCTTCATTTACAAAACTTTCATGGCAAACGAGATCAAATGAATAATCGAACAAAGTAAAAATATCGAGTGCTACATCCAATTTATCGGTATTATTTAAAAAATAAAATTTGAAGTGAAAAAACTAAATAATAACCTAAATGGAAAGTTCTTGCTTTCTTCCGCAGTAATTCTTCATTTTCCTCAAGCAGTGGCCTGGGGATCTCAATCACATCAATCACAGGGCGTTCAGCTTCCCTCCGACGCTTTCCCACATAAGCGACAACGCCTATCGCCGTTGCTCAGTATGAAAAATTGTGTCCCGCATTCCCACTGTGCGCTGGCTTTGATCACAAGTAAATATCGCCGATTGCAAAACGTTATCCACAAATCATTTTTCTTCTCAACCTTAATGCAGACAATAATGTGCTTACGGTGATTTTGAATTTATGTGCTTGGCCTCAAAGTTAATAAAGTTCGTGAGTGGCCAATTTTTCGTCTGCTGCCGTATAATGGGCAAAATCTCCGACATCCTGCAACTTATGATTATTTGGAATTGCTGCTTAGTGGCCTTTTTTTAAAATTTTCATCTGAGAATAACTTTTTTTTTTTTTCAATAACTTTAGGGAATAAGAAGTGAGTCATTTATAAAATAAAAAAGAACTCTAAAGTTAATACAATTCAACCAATTCATGTTATATCTTTCCTTTTATTGCTCTTATCTAAATTCCTTTTGTTTTATTAACCCAATTAGCTGCAATTTAATGCCCCGAAATTCAGCTGCTACTCTAAAATATTATGCAAAATGCGAATCCTTTAATTTCAAACGAACCACATTTATTGACTTGATGTTATTTATCTCTGTGTTGGTTCCTTCGAAAAAAGTTTTTTCATCAAATACCCCAAAGTTATGAAAATAACTTTTTTGGGCATTTTGAAAGTTTTGCAATTGCTCCAAGAAAAAAAGTTGCAAACTTTCTTGGCACCAAAGACAATGGTTCCATGTGGTCTTTTCGTGTGTACTGCTCTTAAGGGACAACAAACACTCTTTCCAGTTCGAAATCCTTCATTCAAAATTTTAAAAGAAATAATCGGTAATAGCATTTCAAAAACCACTGACTAGATTAAGGATAGTTAATGTTTTGAACATTAGAACTGAAAAATATATCACATCTCTGTTTTTTCTTTTATACCTTTATGAACGCTTTTCAGCTGTTAAGTACTTGAAACAATTTAATTTATTCGACATTTCATATGAATTTGGATTTTACTTTAATTTTTATATATGATGATAAAGAAATAGAAGAATAAGTAAAATATCATGTATATATAATAAAGACAAAAGTAATATAATTTATTTTAAATTATTTTCATCCCTTCTCTTGTTTATTTTTATGATTCACATTTTTTTCTTATTAATTTGAAAAGATATCTCATGCAAAATAAATTATAATATTATATTAAGTAGTACAAATTTAATGAAATTTTATTCATGAAATGTCAGATATTTACAATAAATAAAATTACATGAAAATTAAAAAATAAATATCTGATGAGTAAAATTTTTTTCATGTTTTCTGTCAGGAAAAAAAGTAGTTAAAAATCAATTCCCAAATATAAGTTATAATTATTTAGCAATATATATTGTGTAAAAATTATATAATTGTTTAAAATGTGTTCATATCTGTGATTTTATTAATCTCATTGTTAACAACAGATTTGCCTTTTACATGAGAAAGTAACATTTTCAAAAAAAGTTTAAAATTAATATCACCCATCTTAAAAGTTTGTAATAAAGAATACCCAATTTAACCTAATCTGCTTATTTTAATTTTTTGAAATTCGAAATTTTTTTATTCTTTGCTTAAATTTATCAATGCTTAATGAACATAACGCAATGGAAACGAGGGCGATCAAACCAACAAATACCGTAAGTCCGCAAGCAAAGGCCAAAACATCTTGATAGTAATGGGAGTAGCTTTTGCATTTACTGAAATGAAATTATAAAAAATTAAGAACATTGTCGCATATTCATTTCTAAATCAAAATTTTGAGCTCTTAAAATTTTCTCGCTGATGCTTGGTTTGCTTTTGGCCTTTCAAATGAAACTCAAAGATCTCAATAAAAATATTAAAATAAATGTCTCCATGCATTTTTTTAAAGTTAATAACTTCTAATTAAATAATTGCCTTTGATTAAATATCTCAAAATCCATTCTAGGTGAATGTGGGAAACAGAAAAGGTTACTCCTCATAAAAAAAAATTTAAGAATTCACCAGTTTAAACAAAGTTGAAACAAATTAACATATCCAAAAGCTCCAATAGATAATTTTATCATAAATTCGCTTAAAATATTTGGGACTGAATCTTTTTATAAGACCCGAGAATTAATCATAAAAACTCATTTTTATCGAATATACTTAATCAAATTAATTATCAGCATTGAAAATAAAATAAAAATGAAATCATGAAATTTTACATCAGCTTCATCATTTTGTTATAAACTTACAATTGTTCAATTATCATAACCACAATTCCATTCAGAAGCTTATCCGCGAAAGTGACCACGCTGTACACAAAAGCCCCGTGTTCCGTTTGTGATCCGATAAAATCTGCTGTAAGGCAAAGGCTCGAGACCATCGTGATTGAGCTTCCAGTTCCTAAATCAAATAAATTAAGGAATGAAAATGAGGGTAAAGGGAAAATGGTCAAAACTAAACTTTCATACATTTCCCTGGTAGACGTTTTCTTCATAGTCTGATCATCCGAATCATTTAACCCGAAAGGAGCAAGAAAATTCATCATTCTCTATGCGTTAAACTTTTATCACAACGCTTTTGGCCATATTGACGCGGACCTTCCACGATTTGACTTACCTAATAAAACAGCAACTGAGAAAAGCTCACCGATTAAGTCAAGTCGACCGAGGCCAATTCCAATCCAAATGCACCCCAAAATACTCACCACTCCACCGATCAAATATATATACTAAAAAGAAAGTCTTCTTTAAGGATAAGTCACAAAAAATCTCAAAATGCAATGATTCACAAAGTCACAAAAAATCAAAAACATCATGAATACTTTGCCTTGGCGCCAATGCATGAGTTGAGCTGTCTTATAACCAACGAGGACACGAAGGAAGCAATGTAGAATGTCATAGGAACCGTGGCTATAAACTCAGCTTTATCCCCAGCATTTTCCACTAAATAAAGTGGCATATACACCAAATTTAAGGTTAAAAATAACCTGCTTGATACATACAAAATCGAAACCTGAAAAAGTAAATAAAATTTTTTTACTTCAAGAACTGAACTAAAATATTCGAATGAATCAAAATTTGACTTATTATAATATAAAAGGGATTTATGTTAATTTTCCGCAAATGAAAATGATATTATCTGCAATCCCATGGCAACGTTATTACGGGATAACAAGTTTTGGCGTATTGTGGATGACATTTAATGGGCAAAGGCCGAAAATGTTTTTTGTCCTAAGAAACTAGCGCATGAATAAAATTTCTCGTTTCAAAATGTTCATTTTTATTCTTTAAGTTTTGAAAAAATTGTTATTTTTCATTGCACTTTATGCTGTTCAACGAATTAAATCAACCTGATATAATGTCAGCGACGTCAAATAACTATTCAGACTGCCCTTGATAGAGGAAATTCCACGCTGAACTTTTTCCCCGGACGCCTTGGCTGAATCATTTGGCACTTTCAGAATGAAATGGAAACAGCTCGTAAAAGCTCCTCCTGTCGCAAGTCCTATCATTACGATATCCTAGAAAGTAAATTATATTTAAATTAAAGAAATTTTATGTACAGCATCACAGTTTACAATTCGATATAGTATGACAATTTTTATAAATAGAATTATAGTTCTTCAATGAAACGTACACTAAAAACAAGTTTCTTCAATTAATCTTGAAATTATTATTTAAATCATCTTGAGAACTTTACATTTAAATATATAAACAAATTTTTATTTATTATACAGAACAAGTGTTTTCATTCTGCGCCGTTTGCTACAGAAACTGCATTTCGTTCATTTTTCATAAATACTTTCACCGATCAGGCGAAGGATTTCGAAAAAAGAAAGGGAAAAACACATTTGCTTTTTCGCAAAAGTTGCTTACACCACGTACAACAACGTGATCAGCTTATTCAAAAACTTGAAATCTCTGAAAACGGTGTGACTTGCATCGCATTCGGACACAAATTTTTCCAACACTTCTTCGATTTATAGCGTTAATTACAATTTAATATTTTGCCAAAGCAAATTTTTCAGTGCGCATTTTTCAGAAATCAATAGTGATAAATATTAAAATGAAATAAATTAAATTAAGGTAACAATAATAAGGTATATATTTTGGATGCATAAGGAAATCAGAAAACATACAACTAAATGACTTTTGTACTCTTTTAACTTATTCACTGGAAAAAATTTTTGTTGTAACAGATGTAAATTCTTTTTAGACGCTGCAAAATCATTTTATTTTTTTTTTTTATCCCCTAGTTTTCGTCACTTAAAATAGGAGACAGGTTAAACCATTTTTAACAAGGATACATCATGTAAAACGGCTTAGTTACTTATGGGAAAGACGATACGATTGCTTCGTGTGACTGCTTACATAATTCGAAATCGAAATATTTGGTATGCCGTAATTCCCAAAGAAATAAATAAATTTAATGCACCAAAAATTTTACAGTAAGATTTTCAACATAATTTTTTCTCCAATCGATATTAATAATATAATCGATTTGCCTTCTATTGTAAGTATTTTGTAAGATAAAAAAGCATTGCTCCAAAAGCAATTTATTTTAATTTTAAGTATTGCATTTGAAAGAAACAACATAGAAAACAGAAATTTTAAAATATTAAATCGACCTTTATCTTAATATAATGATAACAGATCTGGTAATCCTTTTTTTGAGATTGTTTTATATAATCTACATTATTCGGTATAAAATCGGTGATTTTTATTCGCAATAAAAAATTTTATCACTAACACAGTCTTTCCCCATACTAAAAACTTCTAATATAATATGACGAATCGTATGAAATAATAAATATTTTACATATTACTGGAGTTTAAGGACATGCATTTCGGGCTCACTTGATGATTTAATGTTGTTAAAAAGTTTGAATACTTAATTGATTTTCAATAATATATTTTTTCTGTAGTTGTCACAAGTACGACAAATATTTGAATATTAAATGTTTACAAAAATTTTAAAATTTTGTAGGCAGATTTGGACTTATAAAATTCCTTATCCGAAATCTTAATTTATATTTACATTATTATGTTACTGACATTGTCAAAATTAAAAAAAACGTTATAGGAAACTAATAAAATAATTTGAAAATAATGCTTTTCATATTAAAATTATTTTCTGAAAATCTAAATTCTATTAGTGTATAGACTTTTAAACGATATTAGATTCCAAGTTCTGCTTGAGAGAAAGCAGAATTAATTAAGAAACATAAATGTATTTTCGAAATTTGTCGAAAGCGAATTCATAAAAAATTTTTTTCAAAACCGAGGTCAATTATCTCCTTAGGAGCAAAAGTTAGTTTAAACCTTCAACAGCTTTCCATCATAATAGTACAGGCTTACTCTAAATTTGAATGCGTCACCAGCCCCTAAAGCAGTTCCGTTGTTCGAGGTTACATGCAGGATGAACCACATGACAAAATACATAAATATATTGGAGCAAATGGATGCGCTGAATCTGAAATAGGTGAAAATCAATCATTTTAAAGCGATTTTCAAAAAAGCATAAATTATGCCACATCATTTAAAGATAAAGAATTTCCTCTCTAAAAATAAGATTTTTGCCTTTAGCTATGAATCAAAATGGTTCGAAAAATTTCGTAACATATTTGTGACATGCAAGATGCCTCCTCACAGGAAAGACTTTATCTACTGTTTCACTTCATTTCATCCAAATTTGATAAATATTGTGTTCTTCCAGCGATTTTGCACCGGCAAACTTTTGTGTTCTTTCCATTTCCCGACTCATTTTCCGATAGAAAATCAATTTCCTTTCCGGTTTCTGAAATTATGGCAAGCTTTGATGTCTCCAGCCTTTCGATCCCGCGAATGGACTCCAACAATTTTTCTACACAAAAATTTACTCTTGTTTCGTCTCGACCGCATTTCATATTCTAAAACCTCTTTGATGTAAAAAATGTTACCTGATTGCGGTCAGTTCTGCTCTTTCCGATTGAAGAGGTGTCATTATTGGTATGAGAGCCAGATGAGAAATCTGAACCATCGCCCATCCAATTTGAAAAACGACAATAAGACTCGTATAGTAGAGACCTGGTATCCAAGCTGCTGTCACCGCAGAATTAATCAAGTTTGTGTAATTCTTTTCTGTTCCGTTTCCGTTATCTGAATAATTAATATATCCGGGATACGACATGAATATGAAAGGGAAGCTGACAACGGTGGAGATGGTACCTAAAATGAAACCATTCGTTTAAAAAATATCAAACATTTATGTAGAGAATTCATAAAAATCATTTCGTACCAATTAAATGCCACAATTTTCTGTGTCCTGTATAATCTGAATAAATGCCAATAATCGGAGTTGCAAAGGCATCCGTTATTTGTCCTAAAAGCAAATATTTTTAGATTAGGTCAATAATTAAAAATTTTTTAAACTCAAAAGCGTAGCATGATATTCTATAAATGGAAAGCATGAAAAAAATGATCAAATATTTGTAAATTGACAAAGAACAAGTGCCAAGTTTCATATTTAACTCGAAGCACTAATAATTTAATGATTATGTTAGACTATACACAGTGAATAATTACTGCGATTTCAGTAGGACTCGTAATTTTTAGATAAATAATTTAAAGGAATACTATATAATTGCTATACAATTTATGAAATCTTCCATGAAGTACTTATAATATAAACATATAATGTTTAAATTTATGTGCATTGAAATTATATTTTTTTCATTGTTCATGCGAGTAATCAATCAATTTATTCAATTTTAATTTGATTCAATTACTTAAAGCTGGATGTCAATTTTATATCATGAGAACTAACTTTCAAAACTTAAGGAAAATTGTTTTTTGCTCAAAATATTAGCCTCATTTTCATCGAAAACATGAAAAAAAATAAAATAAGTGGAAGGCTTTCAAATACGGACATGCTAAAAAATCAGTTATTAAATTCAATGCATTAAGACAAACATTTATAAAAACCGATTTAATTTGCCAAAAATATATATGAATGATCTTACCAATAAGGAGCAACGATCCGGTGACATCTTGCGGCATTCCTACCACTAGCTGAAAATACAAGAGAATATAGCTAAACCAAACAGAAGCACAAATGTCATTGAGTACGTGACCTAATCCATAAGCAAATCTTTGAGAGAATTTCAAATTTTTTTTAGTATCTTTCTCCACCAAATCGACGGACATTTTTCCACGTTCCAGTAACGATACGGTTTCGTCAGATACCCGCTTCCATTTTCCACATTTTTCACCCATGAATCTCCAATTTCTAATTCAGTGAACAGCTCGATCTGTGCAGCAGTACCTTTTTCCCTTTTTAGTTCATACCTTCACTCTAAACTTGCAAAAAGGAGAAAAACTAGAAGGAAAAACCGAAAAGCACTCGTGCTTCAACTGACTATTGCATTACAAGTGAAATGACTTCAGACTTATAAGGAGTAATTTGAACATCTGATACGCAGTGTCGTGTATGCAAAATATGGCTTGAGGGGCCGCAAGAGGAGAGAGAAAACATTGAATGAAAAAGGTCCAAAAAACCGCCAATTTCTGTTGGAAATTTTCATTCAACCTCAATTTGGGAAACTTTCCGATCTGACAGACGTTGAGCTATTTTCAAGCGATTCATTTGTGATTTTGCTTACGCCTTGTGCAGCTCATTTTAGAACCACATCGAAAATAACCATGGAAGGCAGACAAAACAAAATCGAAGCAGTACATTTAAAGGATCTTAATCAATTTTTTTTAACAAACCTAAATTTATATAGCGTTCAGTAAGGCAAGAACTATTATGTAAAATTCGAAGAATAAAAATTGCAATAACCATGTTAAACAATAATACATTAGTTTAATAGAAATAATAGAGAGACGAAAAAGCAATCATTTTTCATCAAACTGCTAAAATTAAAATGAATTTAATCAAAGATAAAAAAGTTTTGTCTCCTTCATTTCGGTGTTAAGCAAAAATCATTGTATTTCTGAACTATGAATGCTGCATACTCTTATGCTTTTTTTAACAATATATGTTAGGCACATGAAGCTTATTTCTGGTCTGCGCTCTAATTATTTTGAACGGCCGAAACAAATATCAAAACCATCGCAAACGAAATAAGAAATAAAGGTGTAATTAGCGTTGCTCCTTTGACTGGCTGTGTAATTTTACATTTTCTATCAAATAAGCTTCTGAAGATGAAAAAACAAATTTTCCTGATGTTATATGAACCCGCCCACCACCAAAATTTACTGCCAACAAAATGAGAATAATGCAAGAAATAGTTTTATAAAATCAGAGATTATGGTATTCTAAATATAAATTTCAATCACGTTACTTTTACACTAAAATTAAGCTGCAGCTACATATATAATCATTTTCATGAGATAAAAAGAAGCTGAAAATCAATGTACTGATTCAGTGTGAAAAAATATTTATGACGTTATATTTATTTATAAATTTTTTTTAACAAAACTTTAACGACTTTGAATAAGCGATAACATAAATAAAAATTAATGCGATGACGATGTTAAATCTTAGTTCAAAAAAATTAATATGAAATATTCTTAACAGTTATTAAAATTCTTTCACAAATCCCTCATTTATTCCAAGATGTGCTTAGAGAAAGACAAAATTATAAATCGTTAAAAACTAAGGAAATGAAATTGTAATCTAATGTCTGTGGATATAAAATATATCAAACCACAGTTTCACTTTTCCTATCATTATCAATCAAGATTATTCACTATTCAAGCATATTTTTAAAAATAAACAATTACCATGTATATTATATTTAGGTAAATACATATTTAAATATTTTGAGCACCTCATTGTATCTAATTATTAAGATGCAATGAATTAAAAATAAAAGTCAATCGAATTCAGAAGTTAAGATTTTGATTCTTGCATAATTTTTTTAAATCAGATTCGTTAAAAAAGCAAAATTTGCTCATTATTTCGAAATTAGAATACTTTTGTTTTGTAGGATATTTAATTGGTAAATATTTCCAGAGAAAAAAATAATTATAAAGATTTCTCCATCATGGAGAACAAAAGTTTCCGTTATCGAGCATTGCCAATTCAGAGTTTTGTTCCTGAGCAGGGGAATTTGGATCTTTCTTCGAAATTATTCCACGTAATTATTTTTGGATCAATAAAGCATAACATTGACTTTGCAACAAGCTTAAATATTCAGTATCATGTGTTTCATAAGGAGAACAATGTATCTCAACGTCAAAAAGAACAAAAGATATTAAGCAGTTACTCTATAAAGAACAAACTTAACCGATACACAATTCATGCAAAATGTTTTCATTTAGCCATCGTATTAACAAATGAACCAAAATGAAAAAGATGTAAACAATGAAGCAAACCTAAATCAGAGCTTAGCATTTCAAAACTAGCAAAGCTTATGGCAATGTTTCACAATTTTTTAATTGTCATGCGATTACTAATCATCGGTTGTATCGCTGCAACAGGCTGATTTTCACCAAGCTGTTGTATTGCACTTGTAGAAAATCAGTACCATAATATTTGCAAGTATATTTCTGCACATGGCTGCATAATATAGTGGTAAAATATGAAAAGGCAAATAACACCGCGATATCAGGCATTTCTTCTGCCACGACAGCGGATTAGCGTCTTCCGTTCATTTAAGCAGACAGCAATCAATATTTGCTTAGGTATTTTTTGAATCGAATTCGCACCCATTTCGAAAACACTAATTGTCCTTATGAAACAAATACTTTACGAAATATCATATATCTCTCGTCACTCATATAAATCCAGTACAATCTGATGTTGATATCAAGAGAATAGCTCGATATTACATCACGTTTCTATTTTACCTTGAATTAAGCAGGGCCCAAATATGCGGTAATATCACTATGCGGAAATGATAAAATGTCAGTCCCCGAGTCCGAAATGCATTGCCTCATGAAAAATGTTAATTAAATCTACATTTAGCATCAAAAATCAATCGTAACTAACACAAATAGCAATTTAAAGTTCTCGCGTTCGTTTTAAATTTCACAGGAAGTTAAAACAAAACTGTTTCGAATATTTCGTTCAAATTTCTGACTTCACAATCAATATATGAATTATTTCGTATTTTATATTTGAAGTTTATTCAAAAAAATGAAGTGGATAAAGTGGATACGGAAACAAACATAAAGGAAATTATCAAATATCCTATACCTGATAATATTTTTAAAAACTGGGAACATTACACCTTGACGAAAGTAATTCTGGTTAATCCGCGACGATGGAAATTACCCAAGAAAAATCTAAATTGATATAATTATTATGCCATAGTGACTTAAAAGGATCATTGATACAAACTATGTAACCTACCAATTGCATTATTTTCCGATAATTTCAAATAATAAATGCAAGAATGAAGGAAGAATCAAAATTCTGACGATAAATAGTTATGCATTAGATTATCTTTAATATTTTTGTAAAAATTCTTCATAATTTTCGTATGAATTAAAAATTCAATCATGGACGTTTTTCTAAAGCGATCTTCATTCTTTTATTATTATTTAAGGCAACTGTAAAAAGGATTTTCGACTTAAATTACACATCTAAAGCAGTTTCGAAAACGACGATTTTTTTGTGTCCTAATCATGTAATTTTATATGATATGCGGCAAAACAGAATTATTTTAAATTACATGAATCATCATTTTAGATTTAATCCTCTTTTAAATGTTAATGCGAAAGTTATATTTTTCAACACAACTGTGATAGTTCAAACTATTAACATTTTATTAAAGATATATAACATTCAATTAATTGGTCATAGAAAATTTAAATTCAAATTAAATTTTGTCAAATTTGCCATGGCAAAAAGCAAACATCTAAACATCTCATCAATATTCAGCCTTACTAATGCCATCGAAGGATAGATGATGTTCATAATGTACTTACCTATTAAACCCTAGTCTTTTGGAATCGTTGGTCCATGTATTTTCTCCAATAATTTTATACCCTTTGTACTTCAGGTCAGCGCAATACATCCCCGAAAAATTTTTGAATGCTGACGTTATACGAACACGAGCATTAAAATTAGTATTTGAACACCAAAAATAATTATGGTCACTTCAAAAATTGTAATACGAAAAACAAACATTGATGTTCATGCCATGTTTTCAATTTAAAAAAAAAAACTTCTTTTTAATATCACAAATCCATGATTCTATGCTTGACTTTATTCGTTTTGATTTGAACTTTTGCTATAAAACTCAATGATTGCATTAGATAGCAGCTCAGCAATAGTTTCTGATTTTAATTAATTCATAGTTTAAGAAAATATTTCATGTATCGAATTATGATTGTTATATTATTCACACTTTTCTCTTTGCAGAAAATAGATAATTTATATCGAGTAACAGGTACAATATAATTTTTCATTTGCAGAATAATTTGAAAGTCTATAAAATTAATAAAATTAATAAAAATGTAAAATTTATTTACAGTTCTTAATAAATTAACTATATCAATTTAATTTAGCCTTACTTTTTGGGAGGAAAAAAATTATTATATTCTGATACTTGATTTAATGAAATATATGTTAATTTCTTTCATGCATGATAAATTTTGTGTTTGTTAAATGAAGTTAATAATTCTGTGAAGTTTAGCAATATAAAATTATAAATTTAATTGCAAAAGTTTTTAAATAAGTAGCAAATATATCGATCCAATCGACGATCAACAACTTATATAACTTTCAAAAATGTTTATGAAAACAAATAACAATCTCAGTCACCACCATACATGTACTTTTAAATTTTCTCGTTGAATGAAGCTTAACAAAAATTATGACAAAATTTCTCAAAAAAAGATGTAATCTCGAGATTTCAGATTCATAATTAATTCCAATTAAATAAATAAAAGCATTACATAAATTAACAGAGCTCATAAAAATGACTTTGCTGTCAATCATGAGTAAAATATGACTCTGCAGTTTTATATATGCGCATATGTACACACATCCATATATGCATTTTATAAAATACAGATATTTTCAAAAATAAAATTCAGATCTATCTATTCAATATAATTTTAAGCCTTCTCGAGAAACTATAACTACTTATTTAAAATAAATGTTTAAAATGGAAAATTAAATTGGACATAGCTTTATCGAGAAAAGACGTCATTTTATAAATTATAAGAATTCATCAAGGTATATTCTTAAATGTTATTATTTATAATTAGAAATCCCAAATTTTTTTTTTCTGATTTTCAATTTTAGAAATTTGCAAAATAAAATTTGTTGACATTGCTTTCAACAAAAAAATTTCATTCCCTCTTATTTTCAGGTTGAAAAGTTCATTTAAATTATAGCGTAAATTTTAATTGTTCTGAAGTAAAATTCATGTAGAATAAAATTTTCACTACTAATAGACTTATAGGATGTGTAAGATACATATATAGTTATAAGAACAAACCTTTAAGGTTTGTTCACCTTTGTTTGTCACCTTTAAGGTGACGTCGCTATTATTTTCCTACTTAAATTTAATCAAATTATTTTAACTGAAAAATATCTTAAATTTGAGCCATGAAACGTAAAACTTTCACATAGTGAATAAATGATATACAAAATGCATATCATACACATTTGATCTCATACGATGGGTATTTCAAAGTGCTGCTTTTCTTAAGTTCTCCCTTCTTTCTTTTACTGATACCGACAACATGTTTTAGTTCAGATGGTTAAAAATAATTATTCAAACAATAAAATTTGAAAAAATTTATTCAAATTCATCTTAATAATAATGATATTTTATTGTGATTTGTAAAAAATTATAGGGTAACTCCATACTTATAGTAAACTGATAATAGAAATTTTTATATCTGATATATGAATGAAAGTTATCACTTTTTCTTTCTCATTTATAAGAATAATGGAAGTTTACAAAATTTTATTCAGTTTTAATTTTTGAAAACAATTATTTCACATTCTTGTAGATTGAAAATTGCTAAATTAGTCAAAATTTTTACCATTTATACGACCTTTCAAAAAAATATTTAAACATTTTCAGTTCAAATCTTGTGTTTCATATTTCCCATGAATAAATTCAGTTTTCATATATTTATGAGCAAAAATATTTAAATTGCTTATTGAAAAATATGAGGATATTACAATGAATCTATTAAATAGGTAATAATTTGCCTCATATATGTATATTGTATAACATTAAATGTATAATTACATTTATTTTACGGAACAAATTCTATATTTATTTAAATTCCATTCAACAGATACAGATGAAAATGTAATTGAAGAATTATACACCCAGTTTAGTTATTAATGAAATACAAAATTTTACTATATCCACTTAAATAAAAAAAAATTATCTGGTATGAAAAAAGCTTTTTATTTCCAATTTTTGATCATAAAAGACGTATTTGTTCGTTTTAATTTTAAATTAATGTAATCATCTCCAAGTTTTTAATATCATACGTAAATAAATGTAAAATTTTATCTATTTATAAATAAAGGCAATTGAATATATATTACTTTATTAGATGAATACACAGGTTTTTTTTGAAAAAAATACAAATTTTGCCAAAGACAAGACTTTGGTTTTAAGATGGAAGGTACACTTTCGATTATCATTATAATTTTTTAATTGTTAAATATATTAAAATATTAATCTCAATTCTGACAAATCACTCACAAAATTTTATAACTATAAATGGGAAATGATTTTAAACGTCATAAAAACAAGAAAATAAACGAAACAAATTCTGAAATTTATTTAATGTAAACTTAAGTACCATTCAATTTTTTTATTATAAAAAAAATATTTTTAGATTATTAATAAAATTAAATTTACATTTCATTTGTTTACTGTCTTTTTACGAATATTTGCAAAGTTTTTGTTGAAGGAAATCTATACGTATGACATTTTTCTTAAATTAATACTGATATAAATATTTTCGAATTTCCTATTTAATTTTTAATCAAATCCCTTTTCAAAATACATTTTAATCTCTTATCTCAGTTCATAATTCTTTTTTATTTGTCTTTTTCAATATTTGTTGAACAAACTTATAGGCTAAATATTCAAAATAAGCTGAAATTATATCAAAATATTTTAAAGATTTGGATAAAAGAATAAAATATGTTTATAATTTTGTTTAATGAAGATGTAATAAAACATTTTTGAGTTTTTAAAATGGTCTGTCTGCATATTTCGTTTTCTCGTAAAAGTATTTTTTTTATTTTCCGAAAATTAATAACATGGATATCGATTATTAAGAGAAAATAAAAAAAAAAGTCACACTTATATTAATGATTAAATGATATTGAATGAATAAAATTCAAAAATCATTTTATGTGTTGTTTTATATAACATTTTTCAAGTTTTAGCAAAAAATTCTATTTTAACGTTTATGTATTTTTTTTTTACATAATAATAATAATAATAATAATAATAATTTATTTGTTTAAAGAGTTATGGAACATTTTCAAGATCTATTTAGTCTTTTTTTGGGCAATGTTTTTTCCATACAGTTTTTTATGAAATATATCTATCGCATGAAAGATAACTCGATAGTAAACTGATCTTTATTTCAAATGTTCACAAAAAAATATACGATTGTTAACATTATGAACAATGCACTGAATTATTTCCATTAAAAATTTTTTTATTCAGTCAAAATTTTTGCTATAATAATTTATATTTAGTTTATTAAGAGGAAGAAAATTGCCTTGAGAAAGGCAGAATAAAAAGAACTGCAGAAATATGCTGAGATTTGTAATATTTACTAATGTTCAGTGTGATACCATTAAAAGTAATAATTCCCAAATTTTCACATTTAAATGCAGATTTTTAAACATGTACATTTTAAGGATCTTTTAATATATGTTAATAATTGCTTTTTTTTACATAAAACTGAAAACAATAAAATTTTGAGGTGCAGATGATATTTCGAATATGAATTGCAATGAAATAAGATTCAACTTAAAATTTTTATTTAAATTTGTTAATTTGGTGAGATGTTTCAGGGTGAATCGAAAAAGATGTTTGCAGTTTGAACTCTGTGAGGCGCTCTCTCACGAAAATTAACGTTACCAACTCAGAGGACGCGTTTTCGTGCAGTCTGAGCTGTAGGTATTTATGATTTCGGATTCTAAAAGAGAAAAATTAACTCGGTGGATACGGTGAGGTTGGAGCCACTTTCCAAAGAGAAGTGCGACACGCTGAAAATCCAAATGCGAGCGGCGTTGATTCGCAACAATATCTGCGGATACGCGAACGGGAACATCCCGGAAGCGCCAGCGATCAGGATCCGGACGGGGTCGTTCAGAATGTTAAGCAAGGGAATCCTGCAAGGAGCAAACGTAGGGCAAACGTAAAACGTGTTAAAATTCGGAAGCGCAGCGCGGGAAAACAATTATAGGTTGGCAAACGAAGGTGCAAACAAGGGCCTCGGAAATTTCAGCCATTCGAGTGCCTGGGAAAAATTAAGTAATTTTTTAAAACCCAAAATAAATTGGGTTTTAAGAACGTGGACCCAAAAGATGTGTTGCATGTGCCAAACTTAAGGACGAATACGATGTCCGTTAGCAATATCACAGCCAAAAACTATTCGGTGACATTCGAGAATATGTCACGTGACGACAGAACGTACGGAAAGGTGATCTTAAGTGCAAACAGAACGGGCGACTTGTACTTTTCGAAAGACAAGTGTAATGGCCATCAACGTTTCCAGTACCATACGAGATCCAAAGAGGTGGTATCGACGTCTAGGCCAAAATAAATATTAAAGACTGCGCCAAGTCGCTCTAAATGGGAACACGAATGATCTCAAGACCGGCAAGATCAACAGTGAATTCAACTGCCATGATCTATGCTCGAGGAAAGAAGGCGAGGTTATCCTTTGCAGCCCTGTCGGGAAGCAGCAAAGGGCTTTTGGAAATGACCCATTAGGACTATGCGGACTTTGCGAAAGAATCACTAGGTAGATCCAGGTATTTCGTCATCTTCACCGACGATTACTCCAGACGGAGTGAGATCTACTTCGTGGGCACAAGTCCGAAGTCTTTAAGAATCCGGAGACGAAATGGAAATGGCAGGAAAACCAACTTCCTCCAATCCGACAACCGGAAGAAATGCG
>JAOWBB010006754.1:0-18731 GCA_028565995.1 Ricinus marginatus
AAAAAAATATTCTCGTTTCATAATATTTTAGCAGCCGTTGTAAAAAAAATTTTCAGAATTAAAATTTTTTTCTTAACTAAATAAATAGATATAAAATGTTTCGTAATTTAATCTTATATGAACAATAAATGCTGCACGAAATACAACGAAATGCATAATGAAATAAAAATTATGCATTATTTTGATTTGATGACAACTTCAAAACATAAGAGAGATTAAAATTAGAAATGACATCATCCAACATTACATAAATATGGAAATCGAAACCAATATTAAAGGCACGGTTTTTATTATTAAAAAAAAACTTTATTTTAAAAATAAATATTTAAAATTTATAATGACTACAGAAACTCAAATTTTAAATATTTTCTGTTAAAAATCAAAATTTACTCGATGGATGATAAAATGTACTTAATATTAGAATCGTTTTATAATCTTTTCAAATATGAATCATTTGAAACGTAAAGACATTCAAATGGAAAAGAAATAAGTGGGGAATGGTACGAAATATACAATAAAACATTCATAAATAAATAAATAAAATTCAGAAAGTGTGAGAAAAAATATTTAAGCAAATAAAGCTTTTGAATTGCAACCATTTTAATCATTTTTTAAGCAATGGTCAAACTTTTTTAAGCATCTTGGTTTCCACAAATTACAACTCTATTACATAAAGACATTTTTTTTCATATTAATTTAATTAACATTGTGAAAATATACATAGATATACAGCTTTTATAATCAAAAGTTTTCAATAAAATTAGCTTTTTCATAAATTATTTCAATGTGCATATGTATTGAGAAAATATTACTGATATGCTTGATTATTGCAAGTTTTTTCAGTTTAGTTAAGTTAGAACTTGCCAATAATCATGCTTTTGTATCGCTTTAAATTTTTTTCTTTCATATATAAATATGTTGGATGAAAACTGATACAAATAATTGATTACATTGTTAGCTAAGTAAATCGTTGATTTCGGAAGACGTTAACGTTTTAGTTTTTTGTTGGGAATTACTGGATATCGGAGATATTACATTTAAATTCGAGGAGCTCATCATATTTTGACTGAACATCGGTTGCTGCGGAAATATTTGATTCGGAAACTTGTTAATGTAATTAGGGACCGGCGGTCCGGTGCCTTTAACAAAAAATAAAAATCAAAATGTAAATGAAATTCAGAATTCTGTTACCAAAGATTTATTTTCCTAAAAATGAAGAATGAAACTGATTTTACTCACTCAGTAAGGAATTATTAAATGAATTATATGATTGACCCCAAGTAGTTGATGGCATTGCTTGGATGGATGAAGGTGAGGATGTAGATTGAATTGAATTGAAATTTGCGGAACCAGTTGCCGCTGGAACCGAGCCTTGCAGCGTACTGGGACTGTTCGGAAACGCGAAACCACTAGAAGACCATTTCATTTCATTTAAATTTGATTTTAATAATGTATCGGTTAGATCTTTCGGCTTGACGTTTGGCTTTTCGTTCGATACCGTTGTCGGATTAATAAGCTGGGGTTGTAGATTAAATATTTGCCGAGTTTCCTGTTGTTTTATTAACCTAAAAACAAATTTAATAAGATTTTTAATTTGTAATTTATAAATTTAAGATTTCTTATGAAACGACAATGCATTTAGAGAATTCTGAGTCGATATTATGATTGGTGAAAAAAATACAACTGATTTATAAACAATAATAAATTAGAATGTAATTTAAAAATTTAAATAAATTCAATGCAGCATATTTTGAAGTGAAAAGTAAATCTGTTTTGTGATCTATGAACGAAAAATTTAAATCGATAATTTTTCAAACTGAGCACTCCTGATAATTTTATCAACAATGGAATGTATGCGTAATAATACTGTAAATGTATTATTAGAAATTTTAATTTCTACGGCAACAATATCAATCATAACCTTTTCATTAAATAAATTCGGATTTAGCACACAAATTCACCTTTGCTTTTCTTCTAAAGTTAAGGAATTATTAGGCGTTGCAGTTTCATTTGATTTACCAATATCTATACTTGAAAATATAAATTCGAGATCCGTTTTGTTCTGAGACACGTTGTCAGGCGAATCGACTTTGGTAACATTATTGGAAGAAGTCATCATACTAAAAAAAATTATTTTAAATGTGTTAACAAACTTAATCCAGAATATTGGAAAATAATTTTTTTGCAATGTTGTTTAATAATGTAAGATATCAGAAAAATTACCTCGTCTGCTGTGAAATAGCATTAAGCTGTTCGATTTTTGATCTGTGTTCGGATTCCACTCTCTGAATCATATCTTTCAACACGGCAAATAACGTATTAAACTGATTTAAAGTCAGACCGTTTTCTACTGTCAAAGGCATGAGAAACGGCACGACTTTTGTGGCTAACACTTCTTTAGGAATACCCAATTTTTTGTGAGTCAGAGTGATCTTATATATTCCTGAAAGATAATAAGATTTCATTTGAATTTATGACATCGTAATACTATCCTGCAAGATCATCGAAAATATTCAAAGAAAATTTACCTAATATACCCATCAGAACTGCTGGTTCCCTTGTCGGGATTTGCATTAAAAACGGCAAAATTTCATCAAGAACTAACCATTTATCAAGATTTTCCAATAGTTTACCTATACATACTAAACAATTAACACGAACCTGTAAATATTAATTTAAAACTTATTACTTTCATTTTTAATAGCGATTGTTGTTGATCGATTGATCGACATTTTAAAGTTTCAGGAAGAATAATGTAACGAACCGACACGAAGCTTGTGTTCAGGCATAACTTCTTTATTCTCGGCAAAACAGAATTTTTCATGGACGGGTAGTCAATTAGACCAGAATATGTAGGTAAAACCGATAAGCATAATTCTTGAATTTGCTGATTATCCGATTCTAATGCTCTGTACAACATAGGCAAAACATCAGTCTTCACTTCATCTGCTGGAGTTAGCTTTAAAAGTAATTCCATTTTTTGCATGAATATGAGCAAAATCTGAAATAATTGTCATAAATATAAACTTAATGAAACATTAAATCTTTAATCTTTTTATTGTGGCATTAAAGTTTCAAAAATCCTGCATAAGCACAATTGAAATGAGGTCTAAGAGACATAGATAACATAAAAATCCCCATGTGCATATATTTCAATAAAAAAGCGAAAGGGTGAATAAAGATTAAATATTAATTTGAAAAATGTCATTACTATCAAAAAATTTCACAATTGTATGCAAAATTACATAACTCATGAACAAAAATAAAAAAGAACAAGAAATTCGGTTCTGCAGAATTATTTTTTTCAAATTCCAGACTAAAATCTTGAAAAATAACAATTAAAATAAGTCTAATATTGTGATTTTTTTTTTTAGAATTCTAACTGAAATTGTAAGTATAACATTTTATAATATATTATATTATAATAATATGCAACTGAATTGTAAATGTAATATCTTTTTATATGAAAAGAAGAGAACGAAAGTAAAAAATTTAAAATTTTTCATTTATTAATCGTTAAATGCAGTTGATAGGTTAATACAACCCTTTTTTAAAATTCTAATTGAATCGTTCGTCAAGATGAACATTCTGCTTAATTAAGAAGAAAACACCTACTTGAATGGGATCAGTAATCTTCATGGCAGACTGCAAGTGTGGAAAAATATTAGACATGTATTCTTGTTGAGTACACGTTTCAGCAATCTGAAGAATTGAAGGCAGGACAAATGGAACCATCGTTGGATTTGCGAATTCTTTAGCAAGGCAAGGAATTACTCTAGAATAACGATATTATTATTATTATATAATTATGTGTTTTTTATGATTTACCATGAAATTTATTGGCTGATAGAATTAAATTTTTACCTGTTAATACAAACTCGGTGAGGGAATTTTTGAATGACAGGCGGTAATCCTTTATAAAATTGCGATTTTTGCAACTTGTCCCACTGGAAAAGCGAATCTAAATAGTTTAATGTTTTTACACCGATGTCATCAAAAAAATGAATCTGAAAAAAAAAATACATCAAATACATTTGTTTAAAACTATTAAAAACGTTGACTTAAATAGTATTTTGTTTTATGGTTTCCATCTATTCAAAATTTCACCTTCATGTGATAAAGAAAGCTTAAAGTCGAACTATATATTTTCCTTAATACTTATAAGCGAATTCATGAAAAAAGTAAAGGTTCGTTCTTTGTTGATTTTCCGTTCTACGATGTGAATTCACTTTGCATCGCATACTGCCAATGTAATATCAAGCAAGTAAAATGTTCTCTCGAAATGAGAGCAACGTTAGTTTCAGTATTTGAAAATACACAATAAGATCAATAAAACGGTACAACTACAATTTTTCACCAAACTGTAATTTCTTTTGAATCAAAGAAAACTGATTAAATATAGCTAAGAGCGAAATTATTCAGATATCAAGGATTGTTAGCCGTGTATCTTTTGTAAAAAAAATTTTTTAAATACTTTTGTAAATTGATGTGCATCAGGTCGAAGCTGTGGAGAATAATGTAGCATCATTTTTTCGTATTCCCGTAACTCTTCTGGAATGTTTTTCAGTTTGTCGAGATGAATATTTTTCATCTGAAAAAATATCAAAGTTTCAAATATTTTTTTCGAAAGCGTGAATATAAATGAATTATAAAAATTAACCATTTATTTTAATTATTTAAATATACTTAACAAATTAAAAAACGAATTTATTTAGATCAATGTTTAGAAATTTATAAATTTTAAAAGAAGAAACATTTTCAATGAAAATCTAAATTTTTTTCAAAGATTACGAAATGAACTTTTCTGATAAAGATTAAAAGCTAAATTGCTATTAACCTTAAAATATTATTTTTAAACATATGCACGCACGCACATTTCTATCCTAATAATTCAGCACCTAAATTTTGTTTTGAACCTTATTGATTAAATTTTCTTTTTTATTATCAGACCTAGGTTCAGTTACATTTAAACAACTCGCGTTTTTCAAGCAGGTTCAGGTTTTTTCCTTAAAACGAGTGATCTTACATCATTTATCTTTCTTTTGTAGTTATTCCAATCATCGTTACAGTTTAACAATGTATCACCGTCGTTATAGAGGGCATATATTAATATTCCTAGAGAGAACATGTCGCTTGTTGTTGAAATGACGTTCGATAAGTTTTCAGGAGCATAATAATCCAAGTTGGGTTGGATTATATGAGGTAAGAACGAAGAATATTCTGGAGCGTTCCAGAGCGACTGAAAATGGAAAAAAACAATATTGTATGCTTTTATCGTAAGCGATATTTACAAATTATACAAATGCATCACCTGTCCATCCGATCTGTTTTCTATGGCAATGCAAAAGTCAAAACCAAATATTTTCCAAGCACCTTGCTGATTCAATATAATTACTTCAGGGCTGATGTTATGATGTAATAACTTAACATCGTTATGTAAAAAAGCTAATCCTTCAGCCACCTGTAAGTGTGCAAACATTTTTCAACGAATATACAGCATTTTATGAAAACAGTTTGAATAAAAATTTAAGGCATATATAAATTTTTCTAAATTCAAAGCAATTTCATGCATTTTTGTGAATCGTTTTAGAGGATGATGATGAAGAAGAGAAATTAAGCATAGTGTTTAACATAATACTGTATAAGGTTAAAACTTTTGATATTTATAGGGTGTTTTCATTATTTTTCATTGTATACTTTACATTATTTTTAACTGCAGAAAAAGTACAAGAAATGAATTCTTTCTAAATATAAAAAGAAATTCTGACATAAATAGAATAACAATATGAACAAATGAATCTAAGAAATAATAATGTATTTCTGCCTTAATGGGGTACAGCTGAATTCTTTTGCAGTTGTATGAAAAAAGAAATCCACAGACTGAATACCTGCAGTAAACCATATTTGATTTCAACATCATACAATTTTAAATCTTTATTAATGGTGCTTGGCATATTTTCCCTGTTGCCAAGTACATTTGCTAAACTTGCAAGCACAGGTTCTGTTGCAAATGCCAAGCTTTCCCTTGACTCTTCCAAAGGATGCTGCACTGTTAGAATTTGTGGATGTCTGAGTTTAGTCAACTGAGTCACACCACGTTTCATGGAATCTAATATTGTATCTCTAGTCTCACGAGGCCATCTCTCAAGCAATTTCTTTTCAAACACAAAGACTGAAGCATCTTGCTTTGTAGACTTTTTATAACCCTGGTATACCTTCCACAGTAATCCTAAAAAATGAAAATCTTGTCCTTTCATGCAGCTGTGAAACTAAGCTATGTTTCAGGAAATGAATAAATTGTTAAATATTTGTGACATTATCATACATATTGTCTCTGTTATAATTTTTGTGTAATTTTTTGAAGAATATTTAATGTTTTGCAAAAACACAAACCTGGTCCAGCACTACATATGTGATTGTTAATTTCAAACTCCCTTGTAACAGGATTACCAGGCAAAACATTTGATATCTGTGATACTGTACTTGTTACAGTAGATCTAAGCTTATTGAGTACATCCATTGGCTAAAATTTTAAATAAAAATAATAGCTTCTCATCAGTTAAAAGTACATCCTGGAAATCTTTCACAGGAAAAAAAATTTTGTTTTTTTTTTAAATTTTATTTTAGAAAGAAAGATGGATACATCTTAAAACTGGTGAACCCAGAAAATTTAAATACCGATTACATTCTTAAACATTTACATCATGATTTAAACTGATTTAAAATCAATTTTTCTTATACTTACTCAGGTGTAAAACAGTGTGTGAAGCAACTTTTAGCGGGGAAGAATATTGATGCAAGAAACCATATGATTTAGATGAACCATAAAACATTACTAATGAATGTAATACATACAGTACAGTTATATATTAATTCAGATTTTTCATCACAGAATCTTTACTGAACAAATAATTTCTTGAGGCTTCCATGGCCAGAAATGCCGAGGTCGATATGGCGAGAAATTCACAATATTATCACATTGTTAAAATCAATTTCTGAAACAAAATTATTAACTGCCATTGTATGAATGATGATTACTTGTTAATGCATAAAATAAAAATCGAAACGGAGCAAGAATAATATGGGTACCCGCAGAAAATTATTTTTCATTTTTATCTTACTGTTGAATGTTTTTTAAAATATTACTTATTTTAACACCTTATTTGGACAAGTAAAACTGACAATTCATATGCAAACCACCTTTTGATTATTACAATAAAATTCGAAACTAGGGATATGAGGTTTTTACAATATTCGAATGTCAATTACGTTATATTTTTTCATGTACACGAAAAGAGTGATTTATTTCAAAACGCGATCAACTTTTAGAGTAAATATTGCAGATATGGAAAATAAAATTAAGCAGGGAAATAGGACGGAATTTTTTGTAACATCGACAAATTTCCCGGATCACAAAAATGCTCAGAAGTATTATGCAAAAAAAAGATGTTGAACATTGAAGTAATTTGCAAATGAAAGCACTCATGCTAAATTATTTTAAAAATAAATGCTTTATTTAATTAATTTTTAGCAGCTCTATTTGCGTGGTTGTAAAAAATCACATCTTCGGAGCAGAACTGACAATTATAGCATGAATTTTGGTCTGCATTGCATCTTAACAAAATGAATTTAATCAATTAAATTCTTATTGTTGAAAAAAAAAAAAAGATAAATTATTTAAAGAATAAAAAAGAATATAAAGCGCATTTTGATCGCACAAAACCGAATGGCAAATAGATTTTTGTTCAAAAGTTTTATGCGTATTAAGAAAAATTGTTTAACACTCTAAAAATGATGATACAGTTCTCCATTAAATTGATATCAGCTTTTTTGAAAGCATTTTTCAAGAAATGTATATTTTTTTTTCAATTTGAGGATAGACTGCCTCGAATGGCATCGGTGAAGATCTTTGATGAAAACTAAAGCAGGGAAAATTACCTGATGCAAGGGCTGCTGGAGCGCTCGACAGCAGATCATTGAGGCCGGCGAAAAGTCAACAATCCTCGAGTGACATCTCCTTTCAGACATCTATGTTGGGGCCCTTGTTCGAGCCTTGAATTTTCGAGAGTTACGATAAGCGAGGATGAGGCTTTGAATTATTTTCATTTAATCCGGATTATGTGTCGCTTTTCCGGAAACCCGGCAAACCGATATATTTTTCCCTGCTGAGCCAAAGCACGCGATTCTGCGGAGAAAAATTTTCAATGGGTACGTGAACGTTTCCGACTGCAGCTTCAACTTTTACATACTTCGGATGAGATGCTCAAATCGGAAAAATAGGCTTGACCGCGAACGGCGACGTCGACCGAGCGTCAGAAATAACACCCGAAAAACTAATTCGCGAGAAATCTTTTTTTCTTTGTTATCCGGAGTTTCGGGAAACGCGAATGGCATTTCTGCCGTTCTTCGCAAGCAATCTTGTTGCGAAAAATAAAGAAAGGGCGCATTCCTGAAGCTTCGGATACACGCTATCAGTCTATCAGTTATTCGAAAACTCCCTCAAACGGGTCCTGGATGAAAAGGCTCCGTGATCTTCGTTAATTTTCATGTTCCATCTAATTTTATTATCCTTGCAGCGTTGCCAAGTCGGGCGAAACACTTCATATCCTGAAATTAGGTGAACCTTCCGATTAACTTCGTTCTTATCTCTTCGGGCGACGAGAGAAAACGCTATTTCCACGTTTAATTGGAAAATATCGTATACAGCGGCCATATTTGTTGTCATTGACTTCTCATTCGAAGCTCGACTCTAGCGACTGAATCCGTCTTCGGTCTTGTAAGCCTTGGAGGACTTATCTTTGAAGATTTTCAAATTCTCACTTCGAATAAACTACCGATTTAGTGTTAAATGTTACTTATTTAACGTTGTTTTACATCAAAATGTTTAATTTCTTATTGACATGTTCTTTTTTTCTGACAATAACAAATTGCCAATTTGTGAGGTTAGTCGTGAAATTTCATACTCAAACCGGTTTTTTAAAATTTTTCTATTAGTAAATATTCTGTCTGGTTTAAACCATTCTTTTTCTTTTCTAGAGTGCCTCTACATAAAATTCAGACCGTAAGGCACACATTGTTGGATGTTGGAACGGAAATTGAGCTGCTTCAAACCAAGTACGGACAGTCTTTGACGGGACCAGTTCCTGAACCTTTGTCCAATTATCTCGACGTATGATAATAATTGCAAAAAAATGAACAATATTTTCTGTTCATAAATTTCTCGGGGCTGACTGATTTCGTATTTGCAGGCTCAATATTACGGCCCGATAAGTATCGGGAATCCGCCGCAGAAATTCAAAGTTGTTTTTGATACCGGGTCCTCAAATTTGTGGGTGCCATCAAAGAAGTGCCACTTCACCAACATTGCTTGTTGTAAGCATTTTATTTGATTTTTTTTTTTTTTTTTAACTTGAACTCTTTGGATGTAAAAGCTTTTAAATTCAACTCACACAGTTTTTATGAGTTATCTTCATTTCTTGCATTACAACTTGCTGACCTTGCAGTAAATTGCCTGTATGATTGAGTAATGACAAATGTAAATCAATTTGATGAGCCATTTTATTGTCAAAGGTCAAATAAATAAGATGTTCCTTTTAAAAAAAAAAATAGATTTTGATATTTTCTGTTTCAGTATTACATAACAAATATGATTCAAGTAAATCCATATCTTATGTTCAGAACGGTACCGATTTTGCCATACAGTATGGTTCTGGAAGCTTATCTGGTTTTCTGTCGACTGATTCCGTTAATGTAAGTTCTGCTGCTATTCCAATTTTGTATTAGAATGTTGGAAAAAAAGTAAATTTATGATCTGGGAAAGTAAATAATTAGTTGATAAACACATATAAAGTACAAATTTCATAAAATTGTAGGTTTTGGACGATATGTGTAGTTGACTTTCACATGTTCATATCAAAAGAATGATTTATCAAAAAATATGTAGTTATTTGTTTATGTCATCATTGAACTTTGACACAAATAATGTTTTCACATTAGGTTTGATGACTTATCATAATTGAAATTGTAGAAAAAAAAAAAAGAAGCGCAGAATTAATATTTAATGTTGATTTTAGATTGGTGGGCTGGAAGTGAAATATCAGACGTTTGCAGAGGCCACAAGTGAGCCGGGTTTGACTTTTGTGGCGGCAAAATTCGATGGAATCCTCGGGCTGGGATATGCCTCAATTGCCGTTGATGGAGTCAAACCCGTTTTCTACAATATGTACGAGCAGAGGCTCGTTTCTCAGCCGATATTTTCATTTTATTTGAACAGGTGACATTTTTTGCTTTTATCGGCATTGTAAATCCCTAGCACGAAAGTATGAATTATTTTTTCACATACGCTTTCCCGCAGCGAATAATCGCATTCACTTTTTCAGGGATCCCAGTGCGCCGCAGGGAGGCGAGATTATATTCGGCGGTTCGGATCCAAAATATTACACAGGCAATTTCACTTATGTCAGCGTTGATCGCAAGGCTTACTGGCAGTTTAAGATGGACGGGTAAGTGACTTCGGCCGCGTGCACAGGTCTCCTTGCACGCAGCCAGAGATCGGAGCAAAGTTGCAAAGTGGTCGAAGACGCTCCGTTCGCGGCGCCGGGGCCGTTTTAGACTCCGAAGACGATTTCTCGGAGAGAAAGACGCCGAGAGGTTGTTATTTTAAATTTGAAGTTTCATTTCACCGAGTCGGTCGGTTTTGAGACGATTGCAACATTTCCCAGGCGAATGCTTAACGTTCCAGGATCAGAGCAGGGGACGTCGCCGCTTGCGAAGGTGGCTGCCAAGCGATCGCCGATACCGGAACTTCACTCATCGCTGGGCCCCGGGCAGAGACTGACAAAATCAACAAGGCGATCGGAGCAACTTCCGCCGTCGGAGGATCCTACGTCATCGACTGTCACCTTATTCCGAATCTTCCTGTCGTAAAGTTCGTTTTCGGCGGGAAGATATTCGCCGTCGAAGGGAAAGACTACATCTTGAGGGTAAGGCGGCCGAGTGATCGTCGCGGCTTCGTTCCGAAGTCCGAGCATCATCGTATTGTGTCATTCGGTTGTATTTTCAGATGTCGCAGATGGGCAAAACTATCTGCCTCTCCGGGTTCATGGGACTGGACATTCCGCCACCGAACGGTCCGCTCTGGATCCTGGGAGATGTTTTCATAGGGAAGTTCTACACGGAGTTCGACATGGGGAACAACAGGGTCGGGTTTGCGGTGGCAGCTTAAAGAAGCTCTCGCGCCTTTTGATGCAACGTTCGCGGTCGTTCGACCCGAACGCCATTTCCGTCGGTAGAACGTCAGCGGCGCAAATATCATTTTCCTGCAGCCGTCACTGTTTGAAAACTTTTGTTCTGCGCGCAGTAAACTGCATTATAATTTCCTTTGACAATTTTGAACCTGTTTCTCAATTTTTTTCCAGTCTGCGCACTCACGTTTTCCGTTTCGCGGTTGACCCCGCGCCACCGGCCGCTACGGCGGCGCCTTCCGCGGATTCTTCCAGTCGTAAGCTAACGACCTGATCGATAATTGAATCGCCGTCGGGCTTGCCGAAATAACTTTACCTTTTATTCAGTTTGCAAACGGCGAGTTTGATTTCGGGACGAGCGGGAAATCCGCGCGACGGGTCCCACGCCCATCTCATTAGGAACTTCGCCGAACCCGCAAGTGGAGATCGACTAATGCAATATCAATATTGACGGAGGAAGCCTCGAGGCTGCCTTTTGGCACGCCCGGGGTCGTCCTTTTAGTTTCGGAAACGGCGGCATCCACCCCGCACGATGAGATTCCTCGGACTCTTCGTGCTCGCCCGTTTGGGTCTTTCCTTCTCGCATGCGGAAGGGGAGTTTCTCCTTCAGTTCCTGCAGCGTCTCGGACGAAGCAGCTGCATCCTCATCGACGACAGCAGGAGTCTGAAGGACCTCGCTCGAAATTTCATTTTCTCGTCCTACCTGCCGGCGAGGGACTTCACCCACTCCTTGACGTCGATGAAATCGGAGCGCAGGGCAGTTCTCCTGCTCAGGGAGAGCGACTTTCGGACGTTTCACACCATTTTGGACGGGGTTAGGAAAACGAGGGCTCCACTATTTTGCTGCGCCTCGAAGTTTTCGATGCCGAACGACAAAATTTTCGCTTTCGTTTTGCACGTTGATTTTCATCGAGAATCGAAAATGTCAGTTTTTCGATTTTCGATCGGGTTTTTGTCGTTCGGCGTTGGGACCCGGCCCATCGCCTTCTCCGAATGCCACAACTCACGAGGTTTGGAATCCTCCGTGTTCCAGTTGACCCAACCGCGATTCGTCACCCGTTTCACGTGGATCGTCCTTTCGGAGAGGGATTTCGATTTCCGAGGTGCTCGGGACATCCCCTACGACTGCGAGTTCTTCGTGGCGGAGAGGACGTCCTGTCGGGGCTACCGAATAACGGAGCTCTACACGGAACGGAAAAGCTTTGCCCTGTACCGGAAGGTCTTCGGTACGTGGACCGAGGGAGGAGGACTGAACGTCTCCGCCGCGTCCTTTTTCCAAAGGAGAATGGATCTGGAAGGCTACCCTCTGGACGCGGTGGTGATGCAGGTGAGCGGAGGCCCGAGCGAGCCTCCCGACGTGCCGCAACCGTAATTACCTCGAAGGGAGTCGTTTCAGGAAAAATGTCGGAGCAGGCTGCAGTGCGCCGTTCGGGAGGTGTGGTCGGACATTTCGAGGCATTTGAATTTCACGTGAGTGCCCCGTTCCGCGGCCCGAAACATCTCTCACGGATGTTGCGCGCATTTTCCTAATTCGAGATGATTGTTGCAGGACCAGGCAGTTCACCATTAGCAGATACGAAAGCCGGGAAGAAAGATGGGACGTGCTTCTGGAGCCCGTCACCCACTCGTTTTCCTTCGACACCAAGGCGATCTCGCCCATCTGGAAATTTCCGTAAGTGCGAGTTGCGGGGGGCCTCGCGAAAGGTTTTCCGGACGTTTCTCCGTTTTCGACGTCCAAAGTTAACCCGGTTCCCTCTCCCTCTCAGGGTGTACATGCACTTGAGACACAGTGCCGACCAGGAGTTCACTTGGGTTTCCTTCTTTTCCGCATTCGACGGCGACTTTTTGGCTGCTTTCTCCCTGTGGGTTCTTCTCATCATCCTCTACGTCACCCTGCTGGATTACTTCCAGACGAGCAAGAAAAGGTTCCGCTGTTCCGACGCGGTCTTTTCCGTGTTGTCTTGGATGTGCAACCAAGGTCTTCACCCGAAAAATTCGAGTGCTTCCTTAACCCGAAAACCACGCTGCGACTTTTCCCTCTTGCAGGAGGCGTCGTCGCGGTTCCCAGTTTCTCCATGCTGACGTTCGTCTTCATGTTTCGTCTGGCGGTGCTCGTTCTCGAGCTCCTCTGCACGACCACGCTCATTTCTTTTCTGACGCTTAAAGTTCCTCACTACCCGTTCGTGGACTTCGAGGGTTTTCTGAATAACGGATTCTACAGGCTGGGCGCGGAGAAGGAATCCCTCATACAGTACTACTTCGAAGTAAGAACATTTTGACGCCGCGTCCGTCTAAAACCCCGCAACATTATGCGAATGCTTTCAGTTCAGTCACATTCCGCGGGAGAGAGTGCTGTGGGACAAGTTCGTCTCCTTCGACGAAATGCCCGCCTCCATCGAGGAGGGAGCGGAAAGGATGTGCGCATTCGACAATTTCGTCTTCCTCACGGACGAGAAGGATTTTCCGGCGGCAAAACGCGAAAACTGCTCCATCCTGCGGATCCCGCAGCCCGCGCTCTTCATCTTGTGCGAAATAATGATCGACAGGCAGTCGCCGTTCGAGTTCGTGCTGAATTTTGCGTGAGTAACGGCGGAAAATTCCGCAGACGCGCCCACGTAGATTCCGTATGAAATTTTCTCCTTCTCTAGGTACGGCCGCTTCGTTGAGGTAGGCGTTTCGGACAGAATCAAGCACAGCATGTACGCGGGAGCGGCGGAGGAGGAGAGGCGAACGGACGCGATAACCGTGCACCAGGTCGATCCGCTGCTGTCGGTAGTCGAGCTCGGGTTCCTGCTGGGGTTTGCGGTTTGCTGCGGCGAAATTCTCCTGAAGGCGGCCGTCGGCAAGTGGAGGAAGCTCAGGAGACTCCCTCCGAAGGCTCGTGCTGCACCCTCCCGACGCGCCCTTCGCTTTTTCACATTCAGAAGCTGAAGATATTTCGACGCCCGGGGAATGCTCATTAAAAGCTGATGAAAAAAAACCGCAGACAAGCAAATTAAGAATTCTTTATTAACTGCAATAACGAAGTTGAAAGAGGAAGTTCCGGTCTTAAACTATACTAATGATGATAATAATAATAATAATAATAGTAACCGAATACATGATTAAGTCTGAGCTTTTCCATTTTCCCAAAACCGAAGTACAGGAAATGGCTGCTGTTAATGTAATTACAAATCGATGTGCCATTCTCGCTTATGCGGAAGTAAAACGAGAATTTTCATATCAGCTACTGGTTGACCTGTCGTAAATCATCAGGGAGGCAACATCAGAGGCCGCATCCGACGATCGTTTCGTTTCCTTGTGCGGTCCTCACGGTTCCTTTCGGATTTACTGTTGGTTCGAGGCAGCCCGGGAGATTTCCCGAGAGGGAAGGGGAAATATTCGGGCATCGGGACGAACTTATCCCGGTCCCTATGGAATCGACCGGAAGGAAGTCAGAAAATCGGACAAATAACATGCGAGACATGCGAATTTTCCGCTCTACGTCGAGCACGGATGGGACGGCTTCGGGAACACGTCCGGGTTTCGGAAGTGCACCCTTGCGAACCGGCAGAGGCATCCACGAGGGCACGGCAAAACCGAAGGGAAGCGAACGTGCCATCCTGCGGGCGATCGCGGGGGCGAGACTTACGGAAACCTGCGCTCGGCAAAGACTGTCGCGAGGAGATTTTCCGGGCCTCAGATGACGCCGTCAGATCTCTCCGATCTGGAAGACCACGAAAGCGAGGAGTGCGTGCTGGCAGTGTCGTTGCCTGCCAGATCGCCCAAACTGATCGTGATCTGCTTGTACTTTCCGCTGTGCTCGTTGTCGCTTTCGTCCGTTGCGCTTTCTTCTATTATCTGCGGCTGTCGCCCCGCCTTGTCGCGTCTCTGAGGCCGCTCGAATCGCCGGTTCCTCATGTTCATGGTTTGCAGGAGCGCTGCCGCACTGAGGGTCGCCCACTCCGGCAGGTCGTACTTCCCCGGGTCGTCCTCCGGCGGTCCGCAAGTCGATTTTTCCGGTTCTTCTCGCAAAAGGTTCGCATTCAGCTTCAGCAGCGCCTTCAGGAGTTCCAGGTCGGTTTGGCACGAAAGAGTTCGCCTGGCAGTTTTATCGCGGACGAACTGACCTGAAACGGAAAATTCATTTACGACGAATCTTCGCTTTCTGCCACTACGAGGAGGAAGTTTCCGCCGACAGAACGGGTCGTTGATCCGTCGCTGGTTAGCGCCACGACTCCGAAATCTCTCGGTTTCCGCGCGCTTACCTCGGGCACGTCGAAGGGCATTTTGGACAACGCGGTTGGCGGGCACGCGGCCATTAATCTGTACAATATAAAAAAAAGAAGTAAACCATTTACGGTGCAGAGACTTTTTTTTTTAACGCGAAATCCGTGAAAATTTAGCAAAATTTGCCTCGTCCGACAAGATACCTGTCATAATGATCGAGGAAGCTCGAAAATCCAAGCCCTCGGGAGTTTTTTCTTCTGCTGCTGCCACGTTCACGATAATCAAATTCTTAAATCCGGAAACCGATTAAACATTTCGAAACGGCTTCCGCTTCCGGAAGAGCGTTCCAAATTCAAAATTTACGGGGTTTTGTTTATTTTTTTTTTTTACAACTAATTCGATTTCCTTTTGGAAGATTAAGTTTAGGAGGCCTGATTTGGAGCAAAGTCCGAAGAGGTTTAAGCAGTTTCATTTTCCGAAGTTTCCTCGACCTTGTTTCCCAAGTCAATGGCCGGGAAAAAGCGATTTCCCGGGCAAGAACGCGAAGCCTTCGAGAGGGCGGCCGCGTCCCGGCGGAAGTGCCGAAAGTCAGCCGCGGTTCCGGACGCTGCTGCGAACCGAAACTCCCCCAACGAACGCGGCGCAGGGCGAACATTCGGAATCGAATTCGAAATTCGGCTCTGCACGAACCGCAGAGGAAGCGGCGGGAAACGGAGCCCGCGGCGCACCGGAAAAACCCTTCCCGGCCCGGAAGCCGGCGGTTCGGGTTCGCCGGGGCAAGGCACGAAAGCCACCGGCCCAAGCAAGTTTGCCGTTTGCCGCGTCCCCCGCAGGACTGACCGAAACTTGGTTTGCGCTTGGAAGTGCGATCAGTTAAAAAGAAACGGAGGCGCAGTTTCCGGCTTCCCGAGCTGACGAAAAGGAACTTCCGCTCGCCCGCTTTCATTTAGAAAAAAAAAAAGATCATTTCTGCTGACACGCAGCATCTAACGGGGGGAAAGAAAATAAATAAGGAAGTTTAAAATTTTGTCGGAGTTTTTCATTCTTCCTCACTTAAACCCGCATTGTCGGATCGGATTCGATGCCTTTCCCAAGAGCCGGAAAAGCGTCCGTGCCAGGCGTCGTGCTTCCAAGATTACATCCGCGCAGCGTCGGATGCTGGACTCGCCGATTTAATCTTCTTTCGGCAGCGTCTTCCGGAGAGCCCGTCATTAGCCTCAGTGCGTGAAGTCGAAGCCTGCGGCTTTGAAGTGGGATCAATAACGAGAAATGCATGTCTCGAACCTCGAGGCAACGCGTCGGGACGGTCGTCTGTCGTCAGCATCGAAAAGACGCCAGTTTTCCTCTTAGGAAGCGCTCCACGTCCGGTCAGTGGTGCCAACGCGAAAATGGTGCGGAATGCATTTCTCACCTCGGGTCGGAGCACCGAAAAACCAGCAGCGAGTCACGACGGGCACAGCGAACGTTTCAGGAACCTCCGCCTCGGATTTCAAACGTTGAAATGCCTTCCCCATAAAAATTATTAAATTATTACTTTTCGCCGCAGCAGAGTCCGATCCTAAAATTTAACGAGATTGCGCTGCCGAACGGCTACCGCAGCGTCAGACCGCTGGCATTATGCAAATTGCCGATCCGTCGAACGTGCTCCGCGGACGCTCGCTGCACGTGTGCCTGCTTGCAGAATGCCGGACACCGACGACGGCGAAAAGCTTGGTTTTTCACGGCATTTGCCGCCGGTTGGAGAGTGACGCTTTCGGCGGCAAAGCAAACGATTTTCGCACTCCGAAAGCGTCGCCTTCGATGCACGTTCATTCTGTGCCCGCAGCGGAGCGAAAGTCGATCGATCTGGAACTGGAATCGGCAGGCCGGGAAACGAAGGGTGAAATTTGACTCGAAGACGAGGCTGCTGCCGCCCGGGCGAGTGCAGCTTCGGGGGAGTTCTGCGGTTTTCTTCGGCCTCTTTGCATTCCCGGGCGCGCCAACCCCGACTTGACGGGGTCGATTCCACGCCGTAACCCAGCCCAGGGATGCGAAGGACTCTCAGGGACGGTTGCGGGGCAAATCAAAAAAAAAAAAAGAGGGAAACTTCCAGAAGTGGATGGTAGATCACGGGGTGAAAGCGGCGTCGAACCTGTCGAACTGCACAAAACCCTGCGCAAGTTGCCGAGACGACTCTGGCCGCCGGAGAAAAATCCGCTGTCGCGAGTTGAAATTCGGGACGACGCTTGCTGAAACGAAAAGTGGCAACTTACCGCTGTAGCTGTAGCCGCCGCCGACGTTCCCGATCCAAGCATTCCCGTCGCCTGCAGCACGGAAATTGGTCGAGCCCGAAAGCTTTTTGCCCCTGAAAATTCGTTTTGCCACATTACTGACGCCTCACGTCGTCGTTTGCTGGCGCTGAGTCGGGGCTTATTTTGCGCAAAAAAAAAAAAAAGAAAAAAAAAATGCCGAGAACCGGATCGGAAAATTCGAATCGCGTTTCCAGTCTTCGGCACGGGAGCGTCAAGACTTGCGGAAACGCGAAAATTCTCGTGTGAAAAGTTTCCGGAAGTTCTTTTCCCTGCTTCGTCGGGGACCACAGCGGATGACGTTATAATTTACGCACTCAAGGAAAGGTTTCCGGTTCACCCCCCGCCTGAGACTGCAGTTTCCTTACGTTAGGAAAGGTTCGTCACCTCCCGAGGAAAAATGTCCCCGGAAGCGGCAGCGGCGTGATGGGGCACTTCGGTGATAATTTGTTTAAATATATATTAACTTTTTCCTTGCATTTTTTCTTTTTTTTTTTAATGTTTTCGCGCTTTCATTTGATTTGCATATGTGATTTTTAACGCCCGATACACAAAGAAATGAAATAAGATAAATTACACCGAAGCTGAACGGTATTGAAACTGTTTTTTTTTTTTTTTTTTTTTATTTCCGAGCCGGATAGGATTTTACTGAAAAGCGGAAGCTGGAAAAGGTCTGCAGCTTTCAGCGCAAATCCTCACCTTAAATCCGCTGCTGCTCTGTTTTGAAGGATTATTAAAATTTACTCGTTTCCCATTTTTCAGCATTCATTGTCGAAATTGAACTTTAATAAAGCATAAATTCTTAATAATTTAATTTTTTTTCCTTCCCAGGCTAATTCCCTCACTCCAGTAAAATTTTAACTTTTCCACTTACAGAAATTTCCCCCGCATCCTGCGGGCCTTCCCTCAGCGATCCGAGGATGCGGACGGGGGGGCATCCGATCTTGCAGAGAGGACGGATGCGCGAAATTTTGGAAAAAAAACAATCGGG